>JAQBSW010001311.1:27500-139559 GCA_029291075.1 Eudiplozoon nipponicum | reverse complement strand
AGCTTTTCCATTCTTTTTCCCCAAATATTTTTGACTTCATTTCCAGGCTCATATTCAGTGTTGACACCATACGCACAGGAATTTTTTTTTGATCCTTCAACTCCTGCGGAACAGCAATTAAAATAATCGAATCATCATGGATAGACGTGTATGTCAATCTATAGGGTTTGCTTATAGTTATTCTAAAAACTTCACTTCGGTAGATTACACATAGGTGTACATTGAATGTTGTGTTTGAGGGAATGTGGCATTGATAATTTTGTGTATATATTTGATTATAAAAGAATAGTTATGAAAACCGGATATAAGGGCAGAAAATAAAAAATACGTTGGAAATTAAAATAAATATAAATAGGCCCTCCTGGATGACGATACTAAATTTGCCACAAGTTATTTACTTCTTTTGTATGGTGTCAACCCTGAAAATGGGACTGGAAATGAAATCCCGAAATTTCGGAAAAAAGAGTGGAAAATTTTGTTTCAACGTCATTTTCAAACAAGCAGCTGATGGCTGGCTTCAAAATGAAGGGACAAGTGAGAACCCATCAATCAAGGTCAATAATCGGTGCACCTGGAAATGTAAAGGAGTCAAGATTTTACCGACCTACGAGTGCTATCAATTGTCCCGCAAAAGAAAAATGCCGTGAAATACCCAACAAGATGGGCAGCTCTGAACAACACAACTCAACATTTCAATTTAATTTATTTGCACTTACTATTGAAACAAATTCCATTTGTAGAAGTTTTTTAAATTGATTTGTCAACAGAGAGCACCAATAATCGAGGGTCTTGCCAACGGAATACTTTCACAGGTCACTTTCATAATCCCATTTCCAAAGCTGACTTTGTTTTATTGCCAGAGAATATACAGCTGTGTAAAACACACTTAATAAGCTATCTATCTATATATATATATATATATCTATATAGTATATATATATATATATATATATATATATATATATATATATATATATATATATATAGGAAGAAAGAACACATTAATAATAAAGTGGATAAAGGCCATGTATTTCGTGAATACTAATAATCTCTTATACAATCGTACATATTTATACATTTTGGGTTTTCAATTGATTATGCTAGTGGCAACAAATCTGACCTCGTTTTTACTTCTGCTTCTTGTTTTGGCTAGTTGGTAAGTGTGTATGCGTTTGTGTTTGTGTGTATGCGTGTTTGCATGTAAAGGTCATTCTCGCAGTATTGCAAAGTGATGTCTGAGATCTGGTCATTATTATATATATATATATATATATATATATATATATATATATATATATATATATGGCAACCTTCTCCGGTATAGAAGGCTGGTACTATGCTGCTGTTGCTGCTGTCCATAATAAGTGTAGGCAATAGAAATATGAGATGTCTACTTCCAGGTAAATGTAGGTGGTACATCACAAAAGCGCGGTTACTACAAAGCATGACCACTCCAGTTTTGTTTAGCGAAGGGTACGTGAGCATGAACAAAGACATTTATTGTTAAGATGTAGAATTTAAAGCGTATTAAATAATGCACAAGTTTGAGCCAGATTCATATCATGCGAACGACAATAATTTTAAATAACATTCTGTGATGTACTATGTACTACGTAAGTTATAATACGATGATTAAGTATGCCCAAAGCGGTATAGAAATATTCTAGTAAATAAACACATAATTTATATATGAATTCGTGATTTAATAATGTACAACGACAAATGTCTATAGCAGAAAAATTTTATAATTCGTCGTTTAAAATAATTAATATCCATGTCGGATAAATGTCATCTGGACATAGCGACACGTTTCGTAACGAAATTCTGCTTTGTCTAAAACGCTTTAAAAATGTGCAAGTATTTTATACTTCTAATTATAGCAATAATAAATTATAACAACGATAGTTATAAACCAGTATGCACAATAATAAAATTCGACATTGTGTTTCTAGAGTTGCGACCATATATATTTCTAAATTGTACACTTCAATAGTGGACTTACAGAGTGCCAAATCTATATATATATATATAGAAAGAGTATATATATATATATATATATATATACTGTATAAAAGTCTATTGCCTTGAGTATTGCGCAGTAAACGTTTTCAGAGGAACCTACATTGAATAATTAAGAGTATTCTTATTTTAATTATTGGCCAGCTTATTTCGGGAATAATCAACAACTCAAATCGCAGTCTTGCAGTTATATCCATTCTGGGTTTCCATTTAATTAAGTGAACGGGCACTAGTCTGATTTTCAATTTCATTTGTATTCGTTTTCAGTTATCGAACGATTGGTTGTACAGGCAAACACTGAAAATTAAGCATGCAACTGATGGAAGTAAAAATGAAAATCAGACTTGCATTCATTTACTTAATCGGATGAAAATCCGCAATGGATATACATAGAAGATTGTAATTTGTGTTTTTAGGTATTGCTAATCTAGTAAGCAACAAAGCCATGTTTACAAGAGGTTAAACCTTTCGTTCATGCTGACCGGCATATCCTTCTGGTCTGATTTTTACTAATTTGCTACGAGGTCCGTAAGTTATAATACAAAATAACACATATTAGCTCTCCGCAATGAAGAATATGCAAATATTGTTAATTGTTTAGTAAATTTTTCAAAATAAACTGGCTATTATCTACCATTTATATTCTTCTAAATATTGAATGTGTTTAATTATATATAGGATAGGTGGGTAAGGTTCGAAACTTTGCCTTTGCAACGAAAACGTCGCTTCTAGTCTTTGGCCCTAGAAGACATTTGGAAAATTTTATCCTAAATTGTTAACTTCATTAAACCTAACGTGTTGTTGGATAAAAATAACTCTTTTTGGTTAAAACCAGTTCAATTTAAGCATTCATTTATTTAAATTCACAATGCACTTCAACTTTAACACACTATATATATATATATAGTTATATATATATATATATATATATATATATATATACATATATATTCAGATTTCTGTAAAGGATACCAACACTATGCTGATATCGTCAAAACCGATAGCAACATAATATTAACGAAGAGTGTATATTAAAAATCAAAAATATGGTTGGCGAATCATGCTTACTTGGTATATACGTTATATATAGTGTGTTAGCGTTGAAGTGCATTGTCGAGACTTTATATGATGTTAGCTTCACTACTGCAGGTTTACAAATTCGTCTAGGAGATTGTACCATCCTGTTTTCCCACACTCCTCATCAAAATACATAGTGGATAAAGGGCGTAATATCAGATCCTACTTATGAGTCGCCAGTAAGCATGCAACGAATGTGAACAAGATTATACTTTTCGTATATGCTGTCTTTGGTTTATCCTGCTGGTAATAATTGAACTAATTTGTTATTACATGCGCATCACCTAATACATAGTTGCACATATATTATTTCTCCGCAAAAAAACGGTATCTAACTGTTATTTTTCCTTGTTTGCAATATTCCAATCCATATTTAAATATGTTTTGGTTCACTGGCATCAAGACTGTACAACTATTATAATTTTATTGCAATAATGACAGGAGGTGACCACAGATATTCTATAAGTATAATGAGCGGTTGTTATGTAGGAAATTAATAATGGTACCAATTTGCATCGGTCTACCTTTCGGCTTTCTAAAAACATAATTATGATAATGCACGTCGCCACCCCTGACAACTTAACTTTTGTTGATTATATTACTTGTTCAAATTTATAATTATACTCGTGAACGCTGAGATAGTATATTGCCATTTAATTAGTCAGATTCGGTGTCTCTTAGACTGTGTATTTCCGGAAACAAAAGTTCAGCCTTTTTTAATCATAGGTAATCATACTTTGCTTAAATGAGTTGTCACAATGTGCACGATCGATGATGGCCTGATTAACTGACTTATTTGAATGTAGCGAATGCTATTGAAAAAATATTATTTTGACCGTATGAAAATCGCCCAGCAGACATTACAGTGAAATATAATAAATGTTAAAGTATTGGTGGGAGCCGCACTTTAGTTACAAAAATTAGTTTGCGTGCATTAACGTTTGATTCTTCTTCATAGATTTACCTTCATTCTTTGCTAATTACTATGGAAAGTCAAAACGCCGCATTATATGGAAAAGTTTTGCTAGTTGGCGCGCATGATTACATAATGAGACTGATGTATATTTCAAGTCATTAAAATTGATTTGAATATTAATTATCTTCTTTCTCGCAATTAATGAAAGATCTAGGCTAAATACATAGAAACATTTATAAAATTTATTTATTATTTGATTCCTAAAATTGCACAGCATTACCTTTTTGATGATGACCAATTAAAGTTGAAACATGTTGATATAGGTAATTAACGGCAGAATTATAAAATTGACTGATAACAAATTCTAGATTGATGCTCCTTACAGATTCCGAAACTTGATTGAACTTATACTTATATCCACTCACACAATTATTAGTGTAACTAAAATTAAGTAGAAATACGCGCAATGCAATAATAGATTTTTCAGTGATGAAGGCCCAAATTCGTTTGGTGAAATTTGCGAATACGTTCGAAACAAGGCGTTTATAACTTCTTCATCAACTATTTCATATTTGAATAATACCAATATTTAGAACAACAATATTATTATATAAAAAATATATGAAAATTAAATTGACGGTAATGAAAACTTTCTATATATAAATATATATATATATATATATATATATATATATATATATATATATATATATTTGTACCAAGTTTTTCTTAGTACAGCACAAATAAAATCGATCTTAAGTAACTTAATATAACGATATACAGAGAATACGTGTAGAAGAAACAGGGGAACAATTTGTCAACAGTCGAAAACGTAGAAAAACATCTTTTGGTTACAAAGTGCCAATAAGTTATAAAAGTATGCTTAAAACAAGGTTTCAAAAATTGCGAAAATACATTTATGTAACGTATTTTCCGGAATATAAGGCGTATTTAAAATTTTAATTTTCCTTAAAAATCGGCAATGCGCCTTATGTGTGAATAACACCTGGCGTGAGAGGAATATAAAGTGAACTATTACAAGCACTACCTGGTACTATTCTTTTGAATTATGAAACTTCTGTATTAATATGAAAGACCCTCGACATTTCATTTTGTTTCTATTATTTACTAATCACAATTAATAATTTCATCTCCTTAATGAAAGTACCTATATTAGCTACCCAACTGCTGTATCATACTTTTTCTATCACTCACGCTCTACAGACACTTAGATTCGCAAAAATATTAGGAATAGTGGTGTTAATTTGCTCGAATAAATTATCATCACTAATTATGATGCATAAAAATTGCACCCAACAAGGAATGTGCTTACGAAGTGGAAATGAAAGTGGGTAATTTTTACCATCTCTATTGATCTACGAGCCGATGCCCGCCTATCTAATAAAACAACATCAACGAGCATGTGAAGCTAACTAACTAAGAGCTCGCCATAATTCCAGGATGATTAACCAAAGAACATCATCCGCTAGGCATCAGTGTTAGCAAGTCTTCCAAGCTTAAATTGCGAGCTGCATTGTACCACCGAATGGCAATATGCAAGCACACTTTTATCAAGTCAGTGAGATAACGCCGCGTTAGATATGCTACCATCTGGCATTGAATTGCGTATGCCTGAGACCAAATATCAGTTGAAACTATCATCCGCAGTTCCGTGAAGACTAAAATCATCACTGAACAGCCAGGTAACAGCGATGTTTAGGAATCGGACGATGGCGCGGATCTAGCCATGCATGATGCCAAACTTACTCAACAACTAAACTGAGATACAGAGGATAAAGATGTTGATGGATTTTTGAATGTAGAAGAATTAAAAAAACAGACTTGGCCAATTTGATGTATACTCTTTGGTACTTAAATTTATAATTAAACAATTTTGGTATTGAAATTTATGTAGATTTTAATAAAATGGACAAAATAATGCCATTCACAATATTGTGAATATGCGCCTTATTTGTGAAGGGAAACCCATTCATAGATGGTGCGCTTCACATTCAATTGTGACTAATGGTTGGCAAAATACGATACACATAACAAAAATATTCTTATTCTTATATTTTTTCCATTTTTCTCATTCATACATATCACGTTATGTTTGATGCATTTGCTTTCAGATATGCAGCGGTTTCATTTTTGAGCAATTTCTCATTGCATCACTGGAAAGTCAATAATTTTCAATTTAATGTCTCACAATTATTTTTAGTATAGTAAATTTTCCTAGTAAATGCTTTTTTTCCAGCATCACCATACCTGTTTAAATTCGTGCAATTTTCTTTGAATACATTGATGACGCTTTTCCAATACTTATTGAAAAATTTAAAACATCGTTTCCCAAAGACATCTGCTATCGTTGTACCAAAATTTTCATTTTAAAAATGACTCCTTTTGATAACAAACAGAGAATCTGTAACAAGCCAATCAATGACAGTTTTTTTTACCGAAACAACTTATTTTACACGACGCAGAACGAGTATACCAACTTGCGATCTACTAATCCATCGTAGTTCAGCAACTCAATGAAATATATTGCAACGTATAAACAAAGAATAATGTTGCCATCGATTGTCCAAAATAAAGTTTTAATCCAGTAGCAACGACCTTTGCAATTAAACCAAAATCCATAAAATATTATAAATGGAATTTTGTATCTCACAAAATGAAGCCATTGTTTTTTCATGAATCGATAATTAAATTAAACAGAAGCACGCCTTACAATTGTATATCGACAAATGAACTAAACAGCAAATCGGTAAAACTATGGCTTAGCTACTAGGCAATTATGCTAGCATCAAAATGAAATGTTATTTTGTCGACATTTAGAAATAGCATGTCATAGAAGGGCAACCAATTGAAAATTAAAATTTATATAAAAGTTTTAAACTAGCAATTACCTTTTATAATAACAATAATTATAATATTTATTATTGTTGTTATTATTATTATTATTATTATTATTTCAGCTATTATTATTTTTTTATTGTTGTTGTTTTTTAAGTAAATTTTAAGCATATCTATGTAAATTGACATGATTTGCACAAAAAAATAAAGGACAGATTAAAATGACTAAGTCCAAATCTTAAACAAATTTTAAGATTAATACAAAAAATAAAAAATTGTCTTTAAATATAAAAATTCGGACAACTTTTTTAATAGTGATAACTCGTTTGTGCTTCGTTACACATTTAATATCCTCGATCTGTCACCATTGGTGCTGATAAGTGCTATAATTTGTTCACAATTATGTTTTAACGCCTTTAGCTTATTGAAATATACACAACTTTTGTAAATGCATAATTTACTCTTAAATAGTCCATGTTTAGTCAATACATTTTTTGGAAAGAAAATATTGAAACAATTATATAAAAAAACACACGTTAATGATAGAGAGATATATGAAATATATATATATATATAAGCATATGGCTGTATATATATATATATAAATCATAATAACTATCAATAGTCATCAATACACAAAAATCAAGTGACTAATGTTTCACTGCCATATAACCATAAGGAGTGAAAAAAAAGTATATAAGTGAATTTAGATAAATTATTATTGAGATTTACGAGAGAGGGAGAGGGGTAGAGAGAGAAGGAAAACCTTGCTACTATGAGTAAATTTATCAGGATAACTCACAGAAATGAGGCAAACTAAACCTCTCCACAACACCATTATGGCCAAGTTAGCATTCGGGCAAGGCGACATCAGCAACACAGCTTCCTTGCGGATTTCACCGTATCACGTCATAAACAAACCGAACCTCGCAGCTAACTTTGCCCTACTAAGAAAAGAAAGTTACGAAGATGATTCTACTATACATCTGCAACAAGATCGCCACTGAGCTCGATTCGCTGCCATATCGCTAATGGTTTCTAACCAAGAACTGTGATGTGCACGAGGACCCCATCCCGGCAGACGAGTGGATCCTATACTACCCAATTTGGATGTAAGTGATTTTAATTGTTTCTGCCATGTCAAAATCTGCCCACCTTGTTTCTTACGCCAATTTGGTGCTGGATGAGAGAACAGAGCTCTATTGGGCAATCGGAATGAGGGCATACGCAAAACGTGACCGAGCCAACGAAGTTGATGGAGCCTTATTTGCTTTTCTAAAGACGAGCACTTATTGTCAGATCCAAAAATACGTCTACGGATGTCAACGTTAGTTATTCGTTGTTGGTAACCAACATGTGCTATACTTCTCAAACAACGATGATCGAATGCCTGTAAGCGTCTCAGATCATCAACTCTAAGAGGCCAAGTTTCACTAGCGTATAGTAAGACTGCGCGTACAGATGCATTGTAAACACGACCTTTAAGGCAAAGTGAAATATTCGCGTTTCTCCATAAATGACGAAGGTTCGAGAAAGCTACTCTAGCTTTCGCGATCCGTATTCTCACCTCGTCGGACATATTGCCTACGTTATTGATAGAGCTCCCAAGATATGTAAACCTGTCGACTATGTCAAGATCTTCATTCTGCAGTCGCAACGTTGGAGTGAGTGGTGGGTGATCCTGTAACAGTATCTTACATTTAGAGGGTGCGAATTTCATACCGAAAGACGGAACAACGTTTGCTAATCTATTTAAGGTGGTCTGGGCAGCATGCTGATTGTCGAATAATAGTACGATATCGTCCGCATAGTCAAGATCGACTAGTTTATCTCCCGGGAGAACTTCAACTCCAGCGTCCTGAATGTGTGAGAGAGTGTTGTTCATAATAGCATCGATTACAAAATTAAACAAAAATGGGGAAAGTGGACAACCTTGACGAACACCACTGCTGGTTGTAAAGTTATGCGTTAATTCGTTGTAAACCTTAACGCGACCAGAAGTATTTGTGTAGAGAGCTCGTATAATATTAACAAATTTAGTGGGCACACCGCTTTTCGACAAGATATGGAATAAAACATTGCGATCCACCGAATCAAATGCACCCTTGAAGTCTAGAAAGACGACTATTGTGGGACGGTGATATAAATGTCTCTGTTCGAGAACTTGCCTTAACGTAAATATATTATCTATACAACCTCGTCCTGCGCGGAATCCGGCCTGTTCTTCTCTTGTTTGTGATTCACGTGAAGCGCTAAGACGACGTAGGATAATCGAAGCAAATAACCTTGATACGACCGGAGTCAAACTTATACCACGATGGTTATCGCACGAATTACGATTGCCTTTTTTGAAGATGGGAATGATGGTCGACTCATTCCAGTCAAGTGGTACGGTTTCCTCATTCCATATAGTATGAAAAAGTTTGGTCAACGCTCCTGAAATTATATCGCCACCATCCTTAAACAATCCCGGAAGCAGATCATCGGGGTCGGCGGCTTTGCGGCGCTTAAGAGATAGGATTGCATCGCGTACTTCTAACTCGGATGGTTCTTCGGGACTAACATTCCACACTGTTGATGCAGACATGCTTTCGGGAAGCGGAACTGACGCGGGTGGCCAAGAAAATTGATCTCTAAAGTGTTCAGCCCACCTGTCAAGACGACTTATTTTATCGGTTATTAATTCGTTGTTACTATCATTTATAGTTTCGCTAACTTTTAACTTTCTCGGACCTGTTGTGCGTATAAGTTGGAACAAACAGCGACTGTTACCTGACGCGAAAGCTACTTCCATTTCTTCAGCCTTTCTGCTCCAAAAGTTTTCGAGATCGCCTTTTAGACTGCGCTTAAGTTGGCGTCTTATATTGCGACGGGTATTATTATGAGTCGAGCCAGGTGGAATTTGGCGCCTTATTTCGAGTATCTCCATAGATTTTACAGAGAGCCAGTGATTATTTCTACGGGGGCCTGCTATGCCACATACAGTAGTACCTGCATTGTGCATAGTGGAACTTATCTTGGACCAAAGTATATTCGGATTTTCGCTATTCAGACCAGTTAGATTAGCCTTAAGAATATTTTCATAGTTTTGTCGGATGGACGGTTGTTCGAGTTTGCCTACATCAATTTGGGGTTTATTCTTAATTATTTTCCCGGAAAATTTTAGAGCAAATCTACAACGGATAAGTGCATGGTCCGAGTCGACATAAGTGTTCCAAAAAGAGCGACAATCCTGGATGCAACCACGCCATCTATAACTAATTGCTACATGATCTATTTGAGTCCACCGTTGTCCGGGTGCTGGAGGACGCCATGTAGCACAACGATTAACACTACGTCTGAAATTTGTACTACTGAAATATAGTCTATGTTCAGCGCAGCTATCCAAAAGCCGTTCACCATTATCATTGCGAGTCGAGCTTAAAGTGTATCTTCCACCTAAATGAAATTCTGTGTTGCTTAAGCGACCAACTTGAGCATTCATGTCACCCATAACCAGGACTATATTTGAACTTCGTGTTTTACTTAGTAAGGAGCTTAATTCGGAGTAAAAAGCGTCCTTGCTTTCTTCTGTGCTGTAATAGGTAGGAGCATAAAGAATGTAGATTATTATTTGGCCATATAAATAGTTTTAAGCCATAACTAATTGAAATACATATTTAATGTACTCCATATTGAGTGTGCCAATATTTAAAGCAGAAGTATTATTAAATGACAAATAATTTACATGAAGTCGAAAATGCATATTACATTTAAATAAAAATATATGCACAAATATTGTATTATTCAAACAAAATTAAAATTGGTCTTAAGTAGATCTGAATGTAAAACACAAAACGCCTATAAAAAGAACAAGGAGTTACGTTTAATTGAGAATCAGATACTTTTCTTATAAGCTCGGCAATAAAATTCTATTACTCATTTGGAATATGATCTTTAATAAAATTAATATTTTCCTTTCCATGTGCAAATATAAAAAGAAATCAGATAAAAGAACCCTTTTTTTCTCATTTTATCTCCAAGTATCCACAATTGAGCTTGTATGCACATAAATTAAAAGGCAAAATAAACAGAAAAGATAAAGGGTGTGTGTGTATGTGTGTGAGTGAGAATCACTTCCACTTCAGTCTCAATGATCGAAAATGATTCATCTGCTTGCATTAACTATGTTGAAATCTTTTTTTTCATAGATCTTCAAACATGGCTAGATGATTTGTGTTTTTTCTATGATTAATAATTGTCTTAAAGGCCACGCATGGAGAATTTATATGCCAGGTTTGAACCACATGTTTTGTATTTGCAGACGTGTATTACCATTTGATTTGCAGTATTATTTTTAAATTGGAATATTCCTTATTTCTAGTTATTAAGTGTCTGAAAGAATTATAACCTGGTTGCAAGACGGGTTACATGATAAACACAGATCCATCTGGTTGAACCGCTTTCTACAACTTACGCTTGAGTGTTGCTAAATAATATGTGAGGTCGACAATCACTGCTATTTATCTTTAATTTCTAGTAAAGACAAATGAGTTATCCTAAATACCACACAAAGTTTGGCTGCGTGTTTATTCTACTTAAAAATTTCTTCTACGTTTTGCGGGAAATAGCACCCTCATTAAAATGTATGTTTGTGTCTTCTTATTGATACCGCGGGTAGGCATAATGACATTTGTACAATTGCTATAAACACATAGCAAAACTGCCATCAGTCACACGTACTGAAACGTTTCGACGTTCCATAAGCGTCATCAGATCCCGACGAAAATCTGACTAGCGAGGGTACAACCACTATGCGTATATATGAAAAGCAAAATGAGATATGCGGCTCTCGCCTCTATTAAAAGTGACTGGAAATGTCGGCTGCACAATCAATTGTCTAAGATAATAATTGCACTTTAGATCGTCTTTAGTTTTAGTTTATTCGTCTCCTTCTGAATCTGGACTAACTATTTTATCAATTCTTGAAGAACAGCCGAGGACTGCTGATAATTTATATTGAAAATGCTCGATGCTGCTATAATGTAAATACAGTTCAGAGCATGTTAGTTTATGGTATTTTTTCGATTTAGGTGTCTTTTTAATACATTGAAGAATGTTGTACAATTCATTTTGCTGATAATGTGAAATGAAAATGTCTTGTTTGTGTAGGGATATTTTTTTTGTCTTTTTTAATTATGTCTACCCTTTTATTTCTAAGGAATAATTTTCTATTCAAGCATTTTTATTACTTTCCTCACTTATATTTATATTGTTTTATAAAGTTTGCAAAGCAGTGGAAATATTATTTGATTTTTATTGATCTATTTATTAATTAAACTGGAAATTCATCTCTTTTTCTATCATTCAAATTAATAATAATGCTAAATCAACTGATAGCATTTATTTGAATTTATCACTTGCAGAACTGTATTATTCTGTATTTTAATTATTAATATGATAAATAATAATAATAATAGTAATAATAATAATAATAATAATAATAATAATTTTTAAAAAATTAAAGGTTAAACAAAATATAAAAATGGAAATAAAAATAATGCTAAATATACTGATAACCTGTCTTTAAATTTCTTATGAATAGTACCGTATTGTTCTGTTTTATAATATTAATTTGATTAATAATAATAATAATTATAATAATAATAATAATAATAATAATATATTTAAAGGCGAAACAAAATATAAAAATGTAATTAACAATAATATGTATTATTAGTAGTATTAATATTAATTTATTATTATTCTTAATATTAATATCATAACTTTAAAAATAGCTCATCAATGCATATTATTTATTATTTGAGCCCTTATTCTGTTCAGTTTTGAAATCGTATACACTTATAAAATTTGAAATTATATTTAACAAAATTTAAACTATTGACTAAATTTAAACGGAACATTAATGTTAATGATTTAGGATATCGATATTTTTCACCATTATTCTGTTGGTGACATAATAACACCAATCGATTTGTTAAAATTTTCCCTGCGAATGGACATCTGCATATTGATTTGGTTTATATACCTATCCTGTTAAAAATTTTGTATTGTGCGGGTATTGATAAAATTAGTTATATTAACTGTTAAAGAATGCGATCTTAATACCAATAAACATTCACACACATTAGTTATTAATTTTGCAGCATGTAGGTGTTTGGAATTCCTCAGATAAATTTTAATTAACAGTTTACCTGCACATTTATATATATATGCTGGTTTCTTAAGCAAATATTTAATGTGAGAAAAATTTTCTTTTAATTTGTAAAAAATGTTTTGCTTATATTTACCTTTTAGCCATTTTTTGTTGCTCGAACGAAATTTCAATGTCAAATTTGGTGCTGCGTGCAACATCAGGTTTTACTCCCTTATTGTACACACTTTTATTGGTAATCTGTTATCAATATTAAAGCTTTGCTAATACTTACAGTTCATTCTGAACCGCCAATTCTTATTTTACTTGAGATATTGTACGATCGAGCCAAACTATGCATGGACCAGTCATGTGAATTGTGCATTCAAGATATATTGTGAAACAACAAATATAGCCAGCAAATTACAAGTCTGCAGTGTGCATTTAAATCAATGTATGCCTAAGGTCTACATCTGGTAATAGCATGGAAGCCAATGACAATTATGAGAATGTGGAAGATTTCTCACAGAACCTTAAGAAAGTTAACTTACGCGGAGAAAATGCAAGGCTAGGAGGTGAACCTTTATGGGCAATTCCAAAAAGCACCAGTCTTCAGAAATATCCATATAACAAAACACAGAGGAACTGGGAATTTGGAAAATATGCTAGCGGAAGCATAGCATACCCAACATGTGTAGCAGAACCATCACCTAAATACTCTTCAGTCAAGTTACCGTTGTGAAAAGCTAATTAACAGGGCAGGTTGATAAATGTGAGTATGCAGATAGGGTGCTGGATTTTTCACCCTTCTAAGGTGCTTATAAAAGAGACATATAAGATTACAGCTTATTTAAAGTCTGTCTAGTTGATTTAAACTATATTTTTGTAACACGTAAAAATAAGGTGAAAATTAACTAGACAATGCTCTAAAGCGTCATCTAAAATGGTCGTGTATGTGAATGTGTTCTGCTTCATCCATTTATTTTGTTACACTTCACAACTTGTAAACTTATTATTTGCCTTACTTTCATTTGTACTAATTATAATAACAAAAAATGAGGCTGATGTATAAAAGAATATGTTAGCGCCGATGGTGTTGGCAACAATGAAGAATAAAAATGACAATTAAAAATTAGGTAACAGCTTTGACGTTGATTTCGATGACAGTGTGGAAGAGTATAGGTAAAACATGGATTTTGTCGTTGAGTATAATAGTATTGATTGTTATCGTGGTTGCAGCGAAACAATATCTCCAAAATGTCACTTCACTTTCGATTAATATCAGTGAAGTAGATTAAACGTTTAATTATCGCATATAGTCTATAAAGGTTTACACAAAATATCTAACAAATAATTTCTGTTTAAACTGCAAAAGTAGGAGCATTAATACCAGTTGCTTGATGGTGATATCTGCAGCTAAGCGCAGTTCTAAACCCAAATGAATATGAAAGAAAGAATGAAGTGCAATAAAATAAAACTAACTGTCCTTTTAACGGGTCGCGTTCATTCAAAGGTTGCAAAGTCCGTTTAGAAAAGTTAATTTATAATTGAGATATTTGTACCCAAGACCCAACTATCACTCTTAAAATTATTCACTGCCATAAATTAGAGCACATAATGCGCTAAAAAATAAATACTCATATATATATATATATATATATATATGTATATATATATATATATATATGTGTGTGTGTGTGTGTGTGTGTGTGTGCCTGTTTTCATAGTTGTGCATTTTTGCGGAAGTGTCTTGATATCAAAGACTGAATTAATGAATCCGGAAAATATTTCGAGGCACAAGGTGATTATGCAAATTGATTTAAGTGGAAAATTTTAAATAAAACTCAAACTTTCCTACTTACGACTAGGATGAAGAAAGTTTCTGTTCGTTCAATGCATAACATTTGTTTTAATCAGCTTTTGAAAACAGGGATGCGGTTGGCGATGTGTGACATGCTCAAAAGCAATTTTCAGGCTGTATGTTTTGCCGAAGTAATATACCTCTCTGATAGTAACACATATTTCCCAGGTTCAACTTAGTCGGAATGTAAATTTGGAGTGGAGTTAAAAAGCGACAGCTCACCTCAATTTTATGCTTTTCAGTATTCCAATTTGCGCGGATTATTTATTTTAATAAATGGCAGCATTAAAGCATAAATAAATTCTCTTAGATTGTCTTATGCTTTGTTTATATATTATTTTCCCTGAATTAAGTAAGAAAAGATACCTGCCCACCAATTGAGAAAAAGATATTTCGTTGCAAATCTTTTTCCTTCTCTGCAATTAAACATTATTTCCATTATTGCTTATAAGGTACAGAAATTTTATCGAAAACATTTGATACATTATTTGAATATTTATTTAGCTATCTGCATGGATATTTGATATAGGATTCACATTTAATAATTCATTTTAAGTTGTTGTGAATATAAAGTAATGTTCAACATATTAATTTGAAGCTGACAAACCAGATAATTGCTTTGAATTTTTCGAAGCAATCTCTAGAACAATAAAAAAACTAAAATTGCATTATTGTATTAAAATAATTTTTCAGAATAATGATTGTGTTCTATTGTGAATTGTTTAAAGTGCTCTCAAACGGAAATCATAAATAAGTTTTTAGTGTTCCCTAAATAGCATTTGAATCAATTAATCCTAAAATAATTCATGATGCACGGATGGTCAGTTTAAACTTCATGTTTTACGAAATTCAAAATAGGTTCCACCTGAAGGAAATTATAACAAGAAAATACTAGTTACTATGTGGTATTTTGTGGTGTGTATTCTGCGGCACGTGCGGTCACAGATTCCGAAACAAATGTGTTCACGTTTGTATCGAATCCGCGCCAAACGCTAGACAGTACTTGAAGTGTTCCCAACAAGCGGTCTACAGAATGAGCTTCTTTTGCTTCTTGATGCGATATTGCGTTTATACTGACCACGTGTATTTGTATTGAATTCAAGTCGAACGGCAGGATTTGATTTTGCGTTGTTTCGGTCTAATTTGAATGTAGCATAAGATGGTAGCGCAATTCCCTAATTATGTCAGTTGTATCATTACTGGGAAGGACGTGTACAGCCCTGATTTGAACCCGTGATATTCGGCTCAGAATCTCCAATTTCCCATCCTACGGTGAAATAAACACATCGATTGTGATATAGCAGTTTTCTTATGAACCTGTCAGACAGAATTTATGTATCGCCAGTATATAAGCTGATAAAGAAATGTATAATAATTCATTTGTTAGAAAGGTATGCCACTAAATCAGTGAAAGATAAGCTAATTGTGAATAATAAGCCAAATAATTCCTAAATTTATTATTAACACAAATAATTTATTACTTTTTAGTTAAATTGAATTTGTCATAATTTTATTGAACATTTTTACTGAAAACATGTAGTTGTGTAAACAGGGAATTTAGAAAAATTGTATACATTTATTCACAATAAGATAATTTTCAATTAATAAATTCTTTATTTAAAAAAAAATGAATTCATTATTATTAACAGAGTTAATAGGCATCACTACGAGCTCACAAAAACATTTCTTTTATAAAACGAAACGGAAGTTTATTAGGTAAAATAGCTGTCTCTTTCTCATTTTCTTCTCAGATATCTACAAATAATCCTATTTATAAACATGTTACAGCATATTATATTTAATACATTTAGTAGACATACTATATCTATAATAACCACAAATTAGTAGTAGCCAGAATTGATGTAGCCAGAGATCTACCCTCGATTTACTTGATTCACATTCTTACAACTCATACCCAATGCTTACTTTTTTACTGACTTTACACCAAACATTGTTTCTCGTTCCTTCCATTCAAATTTCCAGCCAGTCAGACGTCGTGATCTCCGGGAATGATATATTGAGATAAATTATAATTGCAGGGTTGGATTGTATATATTTTCGAAAGAAACTAAAATTTATCTAAGGCAGCAGATACGGTTAATCAACAAGTCTGGTTTCGTTATTACTACGTACTTTAGTAATGTATCTAGACTGGTTTGACGGCCTAACTAAATAAGATTATAGTGATATATATATATATATATATATATATATATATATATATATAGCGGTCTGAGTGCCTAGTTATGTGTTACTTAGTTTTCATTGTTTGAAGTTTTGACTAAATGTATATACGTGTATATACATTTATGTTAACCGATTTTAGATCATATAGTTAGCCGTTAGTGATATAAATAATTTAGTTATATTTTCTGTTAAGCTACAGAGCTAATTCAGATATGTGTGTTTAATGTTAGACCACCGATGTTTCATGCGTTATAAGCTTTTAGTAAGGTTTTCCTTTTTAACTTCGAACTATAGGTATAAATCTTTTGTAAGTTTAGTTATTGATGTCGGGAAAGCTATAGCAAGTTGCGTAAGGACATTTTAAGTTGGTTCTTACATGTGAACATTTGGGCTTGCTTGATAAAACTATATTTCTGATTTATTTGAACACACTGTTTATTAAACGTTTTGTCTGGGTAATTGTATGAGGGCGCTTTATAAGCCGATAATTTTCAATTCATTTTAGTCTCTATATCTTTTCTTGACTTCTTTATTGGATCTGGGACTGTCACCCCAATCGTATTTGGCTAACTGTAGCAGCAAAAAGGTTAGTGGGCATACAATAGAGAAGCCATACTATAAGGACTGGTTGGCTATAAAATGAAAGGGAAATGTGTCGTGGTTCGATAGGAGTTAGCCGTTACGGACCCTTCCCAGTGGTAGCCTAAATAACTGTCGCATCTTGTGACTGACCCCGCCGTTACTACCTAGAAGTGCTCAATAAGGTTGAAACCGGTATATTATATAAATTGCATTTAAAAACTATTGCTGTGCTTAGTTTTTGCTGACAATAAATATGAATTAAATCCTTCCACTATTTCTTTTCAGTATCCTGTTCACAAATGGCATGGAGACAGTTTGAAGAACAGATTTGTACCAAATTAGTAGAACTCTTGGTCAAAACCATCATTAAAGCGAATCCATTTAAAGGCAAGATTGAAAAAACAGAATTTGGTGTGTAATTTAAAAATGACTGAGAGGTTGAGATGAGAGAATATGAACCCATTGCTCATGAAGTCAAATGTGGGTCGCGCCAATTTTGAGCATTACTGGTGAATGCCAATAAGACAAAACTGGTCTAATCGACAAATTGCATTTTCTATCTTATTTAATATAATTTCTAAGCCAATATACTATATATATATGTAAATTTTGAACGCGAACTTTGCTAGAATTCATAGTGCCTTTGAAATGTCCAAAGATCAAGGATAAATTGAGAATGTAACGGTTCTTTTGTCTGATAAAATTTCCTTTTATTTTACCACAGTGGAAGGATGCCATGAGTTCTATTAAAGCTCGTATTCCAAAAAATCTTTCAAGAAAATACATGAAACGCTAAAATCAAAATGCTGAGCGCAAAAGTTGTTATTTTGGAAAGAGCATCATCATCTGTGTATTAAGCAATTATAGTATTCAGTAGATTTGTAACGAATTTGGCGAAAGTCCAAACTACGAGTTAATCGAAGAAATCTGACAAGGTTAGAGTTTAAACGAACATTGGTTGCGCGGGCATTGGTAACAATTACTATAAACAAGGTTGCAATCTTGATATGAACATCTGTCCCTTTATGTACACACATTTGCCAGTATAAACTAAGCATTTTATAGTACTTCTGGAAGGTACGTGATGAGTTGCCAATAAGGAAGAAATTGGTCTACTGGATGAATTGCCTTTTCAACACCATGCATTTCTTAGTTTATATTGGCAAATGTATGTACGTAAAGGGACAGGTGTTTATTTCAAGATCGCAACCTTGATTACAGTAAGGTTGGTGTTTTTTCACATGTGAACAGCTTAAAGTAGATGGAGAAATGTTGCGGGCAAGAATCCGGTGTGTATATTGTTTATTGGGTGAGACCAGTCTTCCTTAAAGAAAATGATTTCTGAAATTTTTGCCAGTTATTTCAATGAAATAAAAATAGTTCAATTTACCCTTCCTACGTGCAAGAACAAAAACAAATTTTATCAGATACAAGAAACGCTTCTTTCTCATCATCATCTGATTAGATATCTATGAATGAACATAACTTTATATATAAATTGGAAAGCAAAACAAGATAAAAATATGTGAACATAGAGAGATTGTGAAAAAAGGGGAACCAATCAATTGTGTGCGTCACATCGAGGTTAAGTTTAATGCCTGAACATGCTTCTTCTGCTTGAATAAATCCGGCTGAAATTTGTTTATCCATAAGGCTTCATATGCGGCTAGCTCCTTTTTGCTATTGGATTTAGTAATTATTTAGAATGCTACGCCTGGAGAACATACGTGTGATGTTTCGACGATTTGTTGTGCAAAAGCAGACGTGTATTCAGCATTTCATTTAAAACAGACATTTAAGTTACAATGTTATCTCATTCGAGTAATTAAATGTCTGGTCGATTGGCCTACGTTTGTTGATCGACAATTTGCGCATGTACATTGGTAAATAATATTTGGTGTCGACATAAACGGCTGCTTCACTTTGATTTCTGGTAACGGCAAGTGTGTTACCCTAAATAAAACTCGTAGTTTAGCTGCAATAAATGTGTGTGTTAATGCTGCTTCAACTTTCTTTTGTGCCATTCGGGAAACTGCATCCCCCTTAAATGGGATGTTTAGGTAGACTGTTTTCTTTTCTGGCTCATAATACGTCTGTTTCTGTTTAATTCCCTTTTTAATAATTGATTCAATTAATTGTCTGGGATAGCTATTAGACATTAAATCGTTAATTGCTTTATTATATTCATTTTCTTTTGAATCTTGACTGACCAACCTGTCAATTCTTGAAAAGCAGCCACGAACTGTTGATAATTTATATTGAAATGACAAAAAACTGCTGTAATGTAAATACAGTGCATACCTTGTTTGCTAATAATAAATTGTTATGTTTAATTTACCATTAGTTTCTTTCTTTAAAAGTACATTTAGGAAAGGCAGACAGTCATCTTTCTCGTGCTCTGACGTGAAGCCGATATTCTTGTGCTTTGTTGAAACTTTGAAGCAATGTTCGTGATTGCGACCTGTTCTTAAGTACAAGAAATATATCATCCACGTACCGTATATATTGAGCACATTTACTTATGTCACTCTTTAATTATGTATTCTCTAGGTGCCCTAGAAAAATCTCAGCCAACACTGGAGATAAAGGGCTTCCCATTGCCACACCATCAGTCTGTTTGTAGATGCTTCCATTAAAACGAAACCGTACGTCTTTCGTGCATAATAAGATAAGCTTGCGTAGAGTGTGACTTGGCACCGGCGATGGTAATATATCGTGTTCTACCGCTTTGACTATAATGTCAATGGTTTCATCAATTGGAACATTTGTAAAGAAAGACGTAACATCAAAAGATACCATAATCTTGTTTTTAACATTTATATCTTGAATTTTGTTTACAAACTCAAACGAATCGGCAACCGAATAATTACCTAGTAGTTTACGTAATGGTTCGAGTAAACGAACTAGCCATTTAGCTAGTGCATGAAACGGAGAATTTACCATTGATAAAATTGGCCTCATAGGACAACCTTTTTCCCGATTTTTTTGGTAATCCGTACATTGTTGGTGTAGATGATCCAACTTACTTGAGCTTCTGTGCAGTGGTCTCATCAATGAAACCGGCATCTGTCGAGATCTTAATTTCATTTTCTTCGTTGCGCTCCACTTTTTTCTATTTCATCTGATTTATCGTCTAGACGTGTGAATTTTTTATTGTCCTTTAACACGTTTTGTATGTAGTCTGATTTGTTCATTATAACTACGCCATTTTCTTTATCAGCGCGTAGTATTTTGATGCCTGCGTTTTTGCTGATGCCCCCGAGCGCATTTAGATATTGCCTTGTCAATGCATGCTGTTCTGCGCATTTAGACGATTTCAAATTTGAAGCCTGATCAACTAATGTAGCCTTGATATTAATCTTGCTTTCATGAACAAATTTGTTTTAAAAATTTATTACGTTGGCATCTCGGCAGATACTGCTCATCAGCCTAGGTTGGCAGTGTATTTCAGGGTTTACCTTTAAGTATCACGTCGAGAGCCATTGGAACAAGATGGAATCAGGCGCAACAAAGCGACATAGCAGAAGCTTGTAGAAAACAACCGGGCAACCTGTATTATGAGTTGATTGAGAGAAAAATTCTTTCAAAATCTGGAATATACAGCACAGGGTCAAGTTGAAGTACATCCACAATAAAAACTCAAGTAATAGAGCAACTTCTCATGGAATTGGTCAACCTCGTGGGAGTTATCTCAGTATTAGATAAACTAGAAATCGACCACTGAATTATTGCAGTGTTGTCATTCAAAATTTGCAATGTTTAGCAACCAAGTGATATGCATAAATACAACAACGGTAGTCAGAACACTCATTTCTACATAATAATTGGAAGTTACGTCGCTCGAAATTGAAACAGTAAGCTAAATTTAATAAAAGAGGCATCCAGCAACCATCCGCATTTCGATCCTTACAAACGCACCACATCATGATAGCGTACGTGATAGAGAATATTTTCGGAGATCAAGTCTTATTATTTGTAATATTGACCTCATTCAGACTAGTGTTTAAAGATGTGTTTACTAATGTACATAGTACTAAGAAATGTTTACTGTGTATAATAATTCCGCCAAGTGTTTGCTGTAAACAAATAATTACGAAGTAGAAGTTACGTTTGCGGAATTATTCAGAATTATGATCCCCACTTTTAACTTTTAGTAGCCATACTCACAATATTATACTGTCGAAACGAGTTTGTTTACTAATTTCTGCATATCAGATTCGTCCTGGAACTTGTCATTTAATTATTTGTTTACTGCAAAACATATAGTTTACACTTTAGACTTTGCTTACTTCGATTTTGCTCAATAAACAAATCTGTGAAAATATTAATCTTAAAATTATTTTCAGGAATAGCTCTTATTGACTTCGTTTATCGTATGAGACTCCTTTGATCGCTATACAATGGACATTAAATTGAACAACAGAACTTACATTGAACTTATTAACCTCAAAGATAGGTTTCATTGTGATTCAATGACACATGGTGACTTTTTATCATGCCTGTTGAGAAGAATTTCGAATTGTACTTGTTCAGTCAACATATCTGATAGTGTTTTACGTGACTCCATTGAAATCCCTTCCTCTCAAAATTGTTTAATGAGTAAGAAAGTCTCGAATAATTCTGATTATATTTGTCCTGAGTGCAAATATATAGCCTGTAGAGAAGAAGAACTCTTGGAACATTTTGACTCTAAACATGATCTAATAGGTGAATTTTCATGTATCTGTAATAATTCGTTCGATCGAATGCCGAATTTTCTCCGACATTTTATTGAGTGCCCCAGTGCAGCAAATGATCTTCAAGGAACAAATTTAGAGTATTTCGACAAAAGCATGGTCAAAAAAAGTATTACAAAAGACGATTATTGTGTTGGAAATAATAAAGTATCTGATGAATGTTTATGCACAGATGGCGTCTATAGTCCACAGAAAGGAAGAAGTCCTAATTATGTTTACGAAAGAAATGAAGACTGTATTGTTGTGGACGATGAATCAGTAAATTGTCAGAAGCATGAAACTTATACTCTTTCACCTAATTCTGCAGCTTATAAAAGTGACAAACCTTTTGCCTGTCCTAATTGTTTGAAATCGTTCATGAGGAAATCTTTACTGGATAAGCATATGCACATCCATTTTCCTCCAAGATACAAGTGTCCATGGTGTGGCAACATGTATACAAAGCCAAAATTTTATTACAAACACGAACGGAAATGTAAAAGACGACCATTATGTGAAGAAATAGCAGGTCAGCTAGACAATACCTCACTCATTGTACCCGGTAACTCCTTATCGGACACAATGTTAACTGGTATCGATATTAATAATCAAAATGCTGCTTTAAATACAAAAATCTCTAACACTAATGGTGGATATGAACTTGCGAATATACGTGCTTCTGAGCCAGATGTAAATAAGGAGCTTAATACTAGTGCAGTCCCTAATAATCAGGATTCAGCAGCTATTTTCTGGGAAGTGTTAAGGCAACGTCTAAATCTTGGCATGATTACGGCGAACCTAATGGCATGTCTATGTCGGCCAGAGTTACCAGGCCCATCACCCAATTCTAATCAAGTCCAAACAACTCCGGATATCGTTGCACAACACAATCAACAGATGTTATTTAATTGTATAGAGCATGCCAACTTCCATCATCTTAATTCGGCGTCAACAACACAAGCCACAGTTTCGTCGATACAGCCTACATTTGGAAGTCTACATGCATCACTGGCCGTACCAAAGATTAATACAACTACGCAATATGAGACAAACAACGGCGACGTTAATAATTGTATCCACAATACAAGCCCGAATTCAGTTCAAACGCCTTTTTCTGCTATTCAGTTGTTAGCGTCTATAAATTCCATGTCTCCTCGTGAATCAGCAAAGATGAGTGCTATTCAGGAGTCTCCTCGAGTCACTTCACCACCAAATTCAGAAGGTTTGGAAAGATTTAGCCGAAAGAAAATGCTCAAAACTGATCTTAACAGAATGAAGGAAAATAATTTATCCAACGGCATTGCCGACCAATGCAAATTGAACAAAGAGAGCTCGTACAAATGCATCGAATGTAGCAAATATTTCAAGTCGAAAGTGTCGTTGAAGCGGCATTTTGATGGTAAACATCGGACAGAGGGTAAATATTTATGCTCTGGATGTGGTCGACGTTATCGTTGGAGTGCTTCCTTTTACAATCACAGACGCTATTGCGCCAAATACAAAAAGAGTAGTTTAAATATGCCACTTACACATTCTCTTGATTTATCACCTTCCATCCAAAAGCAACCATACTTCACACTTTGTGGTAATGCATTGGCTGGAAGCATTTAGACTTTTATTTCTATTAATCAGTAGGTATTAAAACAAATTAGATAAATGGTTCATAAATTATTTTTCTGATTATTTGCGTAGACACTATTTCATCAACTACAAGAATTCCATCAACGTTGTTTTCTATGGCTGGTTATTCATTTCTACTTATATCTGAATGACTTATTCTTCTATGTAAATTTTCCACTGGTATGTAACTTTTTAAATAAGTATATCTCTTTTGTTTTTAATGACGGTGAATTTTCACACAATGTCTGTGCGTTTATTTTTTTCAGTTTTCAAAATATTTTATATTGCCTTATTCTCTTTAAAAGAAACATTCCTAACACGATTTGACAAATGCAGTACTCGTTCTACGTTTGTTTAAATTATAGGAAGTGTGCATTATTTCATGAAGCGCAATTATTATTTTAGATTTGCAATATATCTTTAAAAGGATATTAAGTGATCAAATAAATGTTAAATTTGGATTGTATGTTTCGTTTATTAACATGTTATATGTAAGGATGCTGACAATACCATTAGTTTGAATAAATATTTAACGGCAGATGTTGATGTGGATATAAATTAACATTTGTTGATGTTAATTAACTCTACATATAAATATAAATAATTTTATTTTTGGTCATTTTATATTAATGCTGCTTGCATAAACAAATTTATGTTTTATTAATTTTTTTGCAAGTATTTTGGAATTTTCTTTGTTCAAAGTTTCGAATATAATGACTTGCCTTTTTTGAATTTATTATTCAGTCTTCTTGAGATTTTAAGTTGCGTGTTACGTAGTTCTTATGTTCCTTGCATATATTTATATGGTTTCCTAAATGATAATCACTTACGCGATATTTTGTCAATAAATTATTCAAATCGACCACAAACTATTATTCTTTTTGATTTTACAGAAAGTATCTCTAATTCGCTTCAGGTTGAAGCTTGGTCATTCTGTTTTCAGGGTTTTCACTTCGGGAAATATATAGTGGTTTTAGGGCGTAATACCGGCTCCTACTGATGAGTCGCCAGTAAGCAGGAAACGAATGTGCATGAGATTTTACTTTCCGTTCATGCTGCCTTTGGTTTATCCTTCTGGTCACAACTGAACTTATTTGTTACTAGGTTCGCAACACCTATTACATACTTGTTATATATTAGTTCTCCACAACAAACAGTATTTAACTATTTGATATTATTCTTTTGAAATGCGAGCTTTAATAAAATTCATTGTACCCTTCCTGTGTGCAAAAACAAAAAAAAATATTATCAGATATAAGAAACATTTCTGTCACATTGTCTTCTCAAATATCTACTGATGAACATAACTTTATAAATAAATTGGAAAGCAAAACAAGATAGAAATTTGTGAACATAGAGAGAGTGTGAAAAATGGAAACCAATCAATTGCGAGCGTCACATCCAGTTCAGGCTCAATGCTTGTACGTGCTTCTTCTGCTTGCATAAATCTGGCTGAAATTTGTTTATCCATAAGGCTTCTTATGCGGCTAGCTCCCTTTTGCTATTGGATTTATTTATTATTTTTAATACTACGCCTGAAGAACATACGTGCGATGTTTCGACGATTTGTTGTGCAAAAGCAGACGTGTATACAGCATTTCATTTAAAACAGGCGTTTAAGTTACAATGTTATTTCATTCGAGTAATTAAATGTCTGGTCGATCGGCCTACGTAAGTTGATCGACAATTTGCGCATGTACATTGGTAAATAATATTTGGTGTCGACATAAACGGCTGCTTCACTTTGATTGCTGGTAACGGCAAGTGTGTTACCCTAAATAACTCTCGTAGTTTACCTGTCAATTCTTGAAAAGGAGCCACGAACTGTTGATAATTTATATTGAAACGATACAAAACTGCTGTAATGCAAATACTGCGCAAGTTGCGCAACACATCGTCGAAACATCACACGTACGTTCTCCAGACGTAGCATTCAAAAAATTACTATATGCAATAAAAAAGGGAGCTAGCCACATACGAATCCTTATGGGTAATCAAATTGCAAGCGGATTTATGCAAGCAGAAAGAGCACGTTAATGCATTGAAATTAAACTGGAGATGGCGCTCTAAATTGATTGGTTCCCCTTTTTTCACACTCTCTCTATGTTTACATATTTCTATCTTGTTTTGCTTTCCAATTTATGTATAAAGATATGTTCATTAGTAGATAATTGAGGAAATAATGCGAAAGAAACGTTTCTGGTATCTGATAAAATTTCTTTTTGTTTTTGCACATAGGTATGGTACAATTAATTTTATTAAAGCTCGCATTTCAAAAAAAGAATACTGTTGAATAAATTTTAAAATTATTTGAAATCTAGATTTCTGGGTTATATAATGACGATTTGTATTGATAAAAGTGTACTCAACCTTTCACAAATACACAATGATCATTAAAAAATATAAGCAATGTCGATTGGACAAAATTATTTAATTCATCCACCAAATAAAGGAGTTGTTGATTTAGAGGCAACATTTTAATTAGTTTTTTAAAACCAGCCGATTTAAAACCTACAAGCACTGATTATAAAAAACTGATTAAAACTACTTTATTTGATTAGGCTTCACGTCTGAAATCGCTCTAATTCGGAGAACAGCATGCATGGGCAAAGCGACATTTAAATGTACTTAAAGATATCGGCAGTAATACAGACATCAAAATACTACGCGCTGATAAAAACAAGAGTGTTTTTCTAATTGCCAAATCAGACTATATACAATGAATGGAGAACGTGTTGAGTGATAATACAAAATTTTGGGAGTTGAAAGGAAAATAATATGGAATAGATAAAGTAGCGTAGAAAGTAATAAATAAAATTAAAATCTTCAACCATGCCGGATTAAATGATAATAAAGTTGCACAAGTATCTACATCAGTTGGATCATCAACACCAATAATATACGAACTAACAACAACAGAGAAAAAATTTTTGCCAACGGGAACTACTTTCTCAGTGGCCAATTTTCCGTTCCATGCATTGGCCTAATATATAATGGAATGTATAAAGAAATCATTGCTTAATTTATCGGGAAATTATTTGATCGTCGGTTCCTTTGAGTTCGTTAACAGATTTAAAGATATAAATATGAAAAATAAGATTACGATTCCTTTTGGTGTGGCATCTTTCTTTAAAAATATTCAACTGGAGAAATTTTTGAAACTATAATTTAGGTAGTAGGCAAAAACATATCACCAACTCCGGTTATAGGTCATACTCTAAGCAAAATTAATTTGATATGCACGAAAGATGTAGGGTTTGGTTTTAATGAAAGTATCTATAAACAGGTTGATGTTGAGAGACCCATATCTCCTGTGTTAGCGGAGAATTTCCTGGGCCCTCTTGAGAACATGTGGCTAAGCAGAGATAAAAGTAAGTTTTATATTGATGATAGTTTGCCTTTTCTTAAAAGCAGATCTCAGCTACTAACAGTGCTTTCAAATTTCAATAATGCGCATCAGATACCAAGTTCAAGTCAAATGAAGATAAAGACAATTATCTGCCGTTATTAGGTGTACAAATAACGAAAGAGTTTTGTAGTAAATTAAATAGAAAAATTCACCATAAACCAACCAGGTACGCACAGTATTTGCATTGAAGCAGTTTCATGCCATTTCAATATAAATTATTAAAAACTCGCGGTTGCTTTTTAAGAATTGACAGTTTGGTTAGTCCAGATTCGATGGACGGCGAATTTATGAAAGTCAAAGGCAGTCTACCATCTTATAGCTGACCTACTAAATTCATTGCATCATCTCTTTAAAGAGAAATCATAGGAAACAGACCCTGTAATACCAGAAATGGAGCAATTTACCATATTTATTGAAGAGGCTGTATTTCGCACAAAGCAAAAGAAATTTGAAGCTGAATTAACATACACTTAAAAGGAAGCTAAATTTCGCGCTTTATGTAGGTTAGCACATTTTACTTTCCGAGTAATTAAAGAGAAATACCCGATAGTGTCGACTTCAAACATGCGCAAGTTGTCGATCAGCTTACGTTGGCCGATCGATCAGAAATTTAATAACTAGAATAAAATAACGTTAAAATTTAAAAGTTTCCGTGAAGTGAAATGGCGAAAAATCGTCTGAAACTACGCAAAATATCATTAAAACCTGACACGGATTCTGTCCAAATCTGTCCTTTAAATAATTAACAAATGTAATAACAGAAATGATTTATAATCATATGAGCCTCTATAGAAAACCAAATTGCAATCCCAATAATACATGCCCGGGCGTTCAGTCTGAACGGGATGTGATGCCCTGAATTCATTGATCGTTCCCTTACTTCATATTCTCCCGTCGTTTAAATTTACTTCTTGGTACGTCTTTCAATATATATATATATATATATATATATATATATATATATATGTGTGTGTGCATATTATTGTATGTGTGTGTGTGTATTTGTTTGTTCATTTGAGACATGAGAAGAAAAGAAGGAAGAAACGATTCTTGTATCTAATGAAATAATTTTTAATTTTCACAATAAAAGGATATTCTGAAGAAAAGAAATTTAAAAAAAAATAAATAAGAAATGCGAGTTCCATAGTATTGACGACATAACTGCAATTAACCAATAATTGATTGCGCGGGTGGTGGTAACAATCCACTTTAAATCAGTTAACGAGCTTCAAGTAAACACCAATCCTATTTATTTTGGACATAACTGCATGTCTGAATCAAACAGTCTTGACTAATTTATTGGTGATATATATATATATATATATATATATATATATATATATATGTTATTATATGAGCTCCTACATCCTGTGACATAGTTGCCTGCCAGTAAACGAGTACGTGTAGGTCTTCTTAATTAGGCTTTTCGCTGTGGCACATATTCAATTGGCTGTTTTAGGCGCTCCCAAATACATGCTATTTTGCAGCACTCAGCGTGTTCTGTGGTAACTTGTTCATCTGGAAGTCGTATATGTCCTCCACAAGCCATAGCTGCCGAAGCAGGTCATGGTGTGGTTGGTTCTGTAAATCGCATAGCCCGCTCGACTAAACTTAATTTGCCTCGGACGTATCCCAATGTCTCGTGGCATCCACATCGTAGTACCCCTTTCTTCGTACGTAGTGCTAGCTCAGCCATCGCGTTAATGTGCAGATGGTAAATGGCTTCCCAGTAATGCTCTATATCAATGTCCTTTTATCACCGATTAAATTCTACTAATTTGAACTGTGCAACTTGTTCGGTTACAATAACATCTTGTGCAACAATTCGACTAAAGCAGCGCGCTTCTAATCACTTTATAAACTTCTCTGTTGTGCATTGATTCAGTGGTAAAATCTCAACCCATCGGATAAAAATATCGACTATGGAAAACGCTTTGGATACTCCGCCGTGAACCACCCGCATTGGACTAATCTTGTCGATATGCAATAATTAGTTTCGTGCAGTGGCATTGAAAGTAATCGAAGTAACCTTATATCTATTTTGTGGCTTACAATAGGGCACTGTTGACAATAACCTCGAATTTCATTGAACATGCCGAGTCAATACAATTGTAACAGCAGTTTCTCGATGAGGCACCTGGCGTCGGGATATTCCGTTTCATGCCAATTTGTCATCAATTCTTTTCGATTATACTCTACCATAGTTTGTTGCACTGTTTATCCTTCTTTTCGCATCAGTAGCCCGTTTTGGATGATCAACTGTTTATAAATTGCAGAAAATCATGTGCCGTTTTAACTGGCTGCCTAGTAATTAGTTAATCTGATAGTTGCAGTCCAAATAGATTTGCCGGTAGACCTTCTGTATGCATAATTTAAATAGCAAATGTTCTATCACTTTCGTGCCAGGCCTCAGTAGGTGTATTCAGCAATACACAGAGTTAAAATATTTCCAGGTGAGATGCCCTTGAAAATACAATAGTACGCATCAAGAGACGATTGTCAAAGTTGATTGAGTCTTTACCCGGTTTACGAATGTATGGGGCCATCGTTTTTATACCGTCGGACTACACAGATTTTGCGCACACCGGAATGCCTGGAAGAAAGAATCCGGGCTTTACAATGATAGACCATGATGACCATCACATTTTCTGCGATGACATCTCACATGAGCCCCTCTACATCAGCTAGCAGCGGCGCCATGACTTATGGAAATTCTGCGCGGTATATACAGCGATTCCGGGACGGACGGCGGTAACCAGTGGCCTGGAATCAAGCTTAAAATATAAACACACCAGATGTAATCAGTAGATGGCATAGGAAGCAGCAAATTCAGTATAGTTCTCCGAGAGAACAGCCGGTTTAATAAGGCAATAGCACCCGATACTTCACGTAAATTGATAATCGTAGTGCCGTACCAAATAAAATCCGTATGGGTTCTCAGAGTTATGGGTAGAGAAAAGAGGATAAACAAAGCACCCTTCGGTCTGCTCAGACTGAAGTGGCTCTCGAAGTCTGGGAAAAGTTGCCATTCTTACATGCCTTAATATTAGTTTTATTGTTTATGCGAATTCGCTCAAAGTAAACTATAAACTTTTCATCCCGTCTATACCCATTTCTCAATTGACCCGTCATTTTGAAGCCGTCTAAAATTAGTTTTTTTTTATAATTGTTTATGAAGCAATCTGTACCGTTTTTTTACCAATTGCTTCACGAACAATTTCCTGAAAACAAATTGTGGACGGCTTCAGAATGACGAGACAAGCGAGAACCCATCAATCAATGGCTAACACAATCTGTGCACCTAAAAATGTAATGGAAAAAAGATTTTATTGACCTACATGTGTTACCAGTTGTCCGGAATCAGCAATTTTCGTATTAAAATTCAACGATGACAGTGCAGCACAAGGAAGATCATCATTCAAACATTTTACTTAGTTGAGAGTTTACATGTGTGCGATCGTGGGTTGACGCTTTGCATTATCAGTTTTGCAAAGATCTGATCGATTCCTATTTCCAAGTACGCATCGATTTCATTTTCGTGGTGACTGGATGCCGATTCGTCTATTTCCTCCGAAGGCTTCAACATCGTTCATACTAACCACTGGAAATGAGGAGCTATCTAATCTTGGTTGACTGGCCGAAGATTAAATCGCATCTCATATCCAGTTGTTAGTATGAACGATTTTGAAGCCTTCGGAGGAAAGGGACCAAGCAGCAACCGACCACCGCATAAACGAACTCGATAAGTACTTGAAAATTGGGATCAATCGGATCTTTGCGAAACTGATAATGCAAAGTGAAACGCATCTCGTGGAAACGCTTCTGGTGACGTACGCACTGCGTAATCATTCATAAGATATTATAATTAATTCTCCTTGATTCCGCAATTTAATAAGCTATTTATGCTGGTAATATTTTTACTACGTTTTCAAAACCATCCGACGGGCATTTTGCTAGACTCAAACACTATTTTTAATCATTTTTTTATTTTAGTTTTCTCGTATAAATCGCGCCTCATTAGTAAAACGAAACAAAATCAATTATTATTTCGTATTCACTTCTGCTTCCATCATTGACCTGACTTGGTCAGCATTAATTCGAGCACTTCTGCAAGGTCTTTCTTTTGTTTTCACATCGGCCCTAATTAGGGTCATTGGAGCGTTCTTCGCATCCAAGTTGCATACAGAAGCATGAGGGTTAAACAAAATGATATCTGTATTCAAATCATTTCCTCAAACCTTATTCAAATAATTGTCATCCCGGACAGTACATTCAATTAGTTCAGTTGTGACCAGAAGGATAAACCAAAGGCAGCATGAACGGAAAGTATAATCTCATGCACATTCGTTTCGTGCTTACTGGCGACTCATCAGTAGGAGCCGGTATTACGCCCTTTAACCACTATATATTTGGTAGAAGAATGTGGAATAATAGGACGGTACAATCTCCTAGACGAATGTGTAAACCTGTAATAGTGAAGCTAACATAATCTAAAGTCAACGACAATACGACTTCAATGCTAACTCACACTATATAATATATATACCGAGTCTGTAAAGGATACTAACACTATGGCCATTGTGTTAGTAACTGATACCTTTTTTGAAATCGATGAGTACCGGATACTAACACTATGGTTTCCGAGTCGGTACATGATACCAACCTGATGGATATAAATTTATGCTAAAGTTCACCCAAATTGAGAATTACAACAATTTCCGAACACCTGTTACTCCAGTTAAACCATACACTCTGGCCTTCATCGATATCAGTTATCACATTTCGCGGTAAGCATGACATCATTCAATTCAATATATTACAGTTAAATACTGTTTGTTGCGAAGAACTCATATATAATGCAGAGGCATGTAGTAGGTTTTGCGAACCTAGTAACAAATTAGTTCAGTTGCGACCAGAAGGATAAACCAAAGGCAGCATGAACGGAAAGTATAATCTCATGCACATTCGTTTCGTGCGTGCTGGCGACTCAGCAGTCGGAGTCCGGTATTACGCCCTTTATCCGCGTGTTCTGTTTTTTTTCTTGGTTTTCTTGTCTTTTTCTTTCGCACTATACATACTTGCATATATATTAGTTCTTCGCAACAAACAGTATTTAACTGTAGTACATTCAATTGTAGTATTAACCACCTTTGAGACTAAGAACTCACCAAGTGTCCTATATAAGGCGGGCATCATTTCAACATAAAGTGCTCGCAGAAGCACCAGTATTATGATGAAGCATTCAGCACATTGATGGAAGCAGACTTCGAGCTACAGAAGTTAACATAAAATAATAAATATTTGTATATTTGTTTTACAAATTCGATGCTCTTTATACGAGCAAAATCCTTTATATAATTGATTAAAAATAAAGCATGTGTGTGGAGATAACAAATGGCTTCTGACGGGTTGCAAAATTTGATTAAAGGACTAACTACAAAAATGAAAAACTTGACTGTAGAATTAGGTATAATTAAGTCTCGGCTGGAGGATACATTAATAATAAATTCTGACGGAATCCGCATTAACTACCCAACCAATATAGGTGGAAACAACATCAATCACATGTAAATTCAATTAAAATATTTAAGTTTGAAGAAATCTTAAAAATCGTTATGTTCCCAGCTAAATAGAAATCATGCGGTTGGCATGTTAATCAAAATTAATTTATGTGAAACTTATAGGTTTGAGTGCTGCCTTTATGACTTTCTATGCACCTCATTTACGGTGTGATTTGACAAAAATTATACCGTTTCACGACCGCGGCAAATTCTGGCCAGTACGTGATGAGTTCCCAATAAGGACAAAACCGATCTACTAGATAATTTACTTTTTCTAAACAATACAATTCTTAGTTTATACTGACATATGTAAGTAATTAATGGGTCAAGTGCTTATATCAAGTTCGCAACCTTGATTATAGTAAATTGTACGATGATGTTCTTGGATAGCGGAACCGCGTCAATATGTGCAACTGGTTATATGAAATAGAAGCATTGCTTAAATAGAGATCTTAAAATTTATTTCCATAATTTACTATTTAATTATTAATAGAAAAATTCGAAACACCAGAAGTAGTCACTAAAGTCAAAATTGATCAAAATAAATACGTATCCATGCAGATTCAGATGTTCGTAAATATATCAACCCATGTAGGAATTCAAATAACTTCAATGTGGAAGGTTACAAAAATTATTTACCTGATTCCCTGGTTGCGTTCCGATTTGTTTGCATCCGCTGTCTTTCTGATTTCTCCATATATTTCGATATCCGTGTACGGATATCTTTTTTAATGGAAAGCACATCACCTACTAAGTTGACAATCAATATGTCAAGTGGAAATTTTAGTTTAAACTGCCCCATTTCCACTTGACATATTGATTGTCAACTTAGTAGGTGATGTGCTTTCCATTGAAAAAGATATAGTATCTGGATTTCGAAATATTTTGAGAAATCAGGAAGACAGCGGATGCAAACAAATTGGAATGCAACCCGAGAATCAGGTAAATTATCTGTTGTTAAAAATACCATTCATTTAGGTTAATTCATCTTCAATAATTCTTTCTGATTATTTTGCACACACATCCAGTCAAGTTTTAGTTTTTATTGCACCACTGCGCTAACACGAAATACCGTTCGCGTTCTCTAACTCTGAATCGTGTCCGGTCGTTTTAGTGTGGTAAATCTCGCATCCAGGCGAAAAGCCGATCTGCTCGCGCAAGTCTTCAATTCCATGTCGATCCTCCTCACCGTCTCTTGCGCAAGGGCAATTAACCTGAGCGTTTTGGTGCTAGTGCTCTGGTTTATTTGTCTTCAGAGAGGACTTAACCGGGTCCACTCGTACATAAACTTGCTTATATGCACACATGGCTATGGAAATAGGAATAGACGGATGGAGTTCTCTGGTGGGTTGCAGACTAACTGTTTATAACACTTATATAATTAAACGAACATTGGTTGCGTCGGCGGTGATAACAATTAATTTTAATCAAGTTCACAACCTTGATTAAAAGTAGTTGTTTATAAACCGTTCGAGTCTCTATACACCACATACGCACACAAAACACACACACACATATATATATATATATATATATATATATATATATATATATATATATATATATATATATATATAGTAATTATTCTCACACATAGATGTCGTTTTCAGTCCTGATAGTCTCATCTTCATTGCGCTAACATGAAATGACGGCAGTGAATTGTTTATGGGACTGCTAGCAAAAACATTCGTACATCAACTTCGAGAATAATTTAAGGAACATAGGTTATGCGGGCTATGACAACAATTAATTTAATCAAGGTTGCGGTCTTGATATAAGCACCTGACGCATTAATTACTTACATATATCAGTATATACCAAGAATTGTATAGTGTAGAAAAGACAATTCATCCAGTAGACCAGTTTCGTCCTTATTGGGATCTCATCATGCACTGGCCAGAATTTGCCGCCGATTTAATGAAACTTTATCCACTCATTGGTGAACCTAAGATTTTTCGACTGTAATTTTAGCCCATAAGTTTAACTCCCGGTAATAATTTATCTAGTTTCCTTTGCTAGCTATAACTTCATATACGATAACTTTAGCAATAGGCTAGCATCCCTCCCAATTTGTGATAAGGCCAGTACCTACCAATTGATTGGCTAGATTAGAGCTACTTATACGACATTATTTGAATTACATTGTGAATAGTGAAGTTTGCAGTGGTTTGTGTATGTGTACCTTCCTGAATGAGCGAACTAGAAATGACTCTGGAGATATCGAGACAAGAAATCGTGGTGGTACCAAATCCCAAGTGCCTGTAAGTTAACAATAACTTATCATATTTTTATTTACTTTGCAATCATTCGAATGAGCCTTGTCCATTAAAAAGTCTTTTACTAATCCTATCTCATCCGATGCCTTTGGTTTAAGTCGTTATTGGTTACGCATATGGTAATAATTAGTTAAATCTTGTTTGTGGACTTAAACACCGTTCCAATTTCCAGCCTCTCATTAAACTTAAAAAATCTATCATTAGGTAATATTGGGCAGGTCGCACATACGAAACACTCATCCATACAATTTTATTTGCGATAGGTAACCGTATATGAATTAATGTAATGCGCAAAACAACCGTATTAACAAATTAGGAACATTAAAACATAGTAACTACATTGATACCTCGCGTTCAATTCTTATTGGCTACTTCCAATTACTAGCCGGGTGTACGCCACAATCCATTTATCATTCCAGTAACTTAATATGACTCAATTGAAAGGTGAAATGTGTCAGGTATAAATTTCAAAGCCTAGAAGCATATCGATCACTTTGAGCACTTGCTGCTTTGGAGATGGGCCATTATCTGAATTAGGTGCACGCAGTCTAACATTGAAATGTTTTTGTGTAGAAAATCAAGCTAGATTAAGGATGATCTGAATTTAACCGTACATTTACCATCCAATATGTTTATTAGAGTTCTTAATTCTAGTAGTTCGTCTACTATCAATACAAATGACAGATCCGAAAGATTCAATGTTTATAGATTATTTGGCTATAGTTGGGAAATCAGAAAGATAGATAACAAATTTCATTAAACTCAACAAATTCCCATGTGATTAAACGAGCATTGGTTGCGCATGCGGTGATAACAATTATTATAATCAAGGTTGCGGTCTTGATATAAGCACCTGACCCAATAATTACTTACATATGTCAGTATAAACTAAGAATTTTACAGTGTAGAAAAGGCAATTCATCCAGTAGTAGTTTGTGTACCAACTATTAACGTAACTATGTTAGTCCTTTTTAACTCCTTAGGTGAAGCTCATTTGGTATTCATTTAGAACCAAAGTTAGCTAGTATATAACTGAAAATTGTGTGTAGTCTGCGGCAGGGTGGCTCAGTGGTTAGAGCATCAGATTCCGAAGCAGACGTGCCCAGGTTCGAACCCTGTTCGCGGCAAATTCAGGCCAGTTCGTGATGAGTTCCCAATAAGCACGAAACCGGTCTAATGGATGAATTGCCTTTTCTACACTATACAATTCTTAGTTTATACTGACATATGTAGATAATTAATGGGTCAGGTGCTTATATCAAGACGGCAACCTTGATTATAATAATTTCGGGAATATGAGCATTTTTAAGGTCTGAGCTGCGTTAATATATTATGCGCCTTTCTCTGAGTGCAAACAACCATTTACTATAACTGGCAGTATATTTGCCAGGTTCTGCTAACTACTAAATGAATAATATCTGTCCACAAGCTTTATTATAAATATCAAATGTATACAGGTAATTGCAATTCATTAAATTTCTACTCGCTTATTCAGAATTAAATGAAATCCCTGCAAAATAAAAAAAGTATTATGCAACAATTTATGACTAAGAAATTTCAAACACCAACACAACTACTACACTTGTCACATTCAAATTGCAGGATTGTTATATTGATCATATTTTTATATTGGTTTAACTTTTCATCGAAATTAAGAATAACAAATGTTCATATGATACTTCTATCTCGTTCTTTATATCCGTATATATATATATATATATATATATATATATATATATATATAACATATATATATATATATATATATATAATAATATATATGCATAAATAATTTAATATAACATAAAATGTGTGACAGTTCATTTTATGCGAGTAGTAAATGCATTAAAGCCTGAAGTTTATTTATATTAATGATTTATGTCTCCTTGTGTGTGTTTATATGTTATTATGTACGTGTTGTGTGTTAATCCATAACATACGTAAAATTTATATTCTGATATTTAGTTTATTACGCTTGGTACATTTGTTTAAATGCACGATATATAAGCCTAACGATATTTATATGCATAAAAGCAAAAAATAACGTGCATTAATAAATATTGATATTCAAAATGCATATATGTGGAATTCAGTGTTGTTTTTGCCAAATATTGATACAATCGTTTTCATATATCGTTACAAGCAGTTATTATATACAAGTTTATTTATGAAGGCTCATGCACATTTTTATTCAATTTTGCGATATATATATATATATATATATATATATATATATATATATATATATATATATAATACCATAAATAACAAATTAAAATGTGCACTTTACATCGAGTGAATTCTTATGTTCACTACATATTTAGGACGCGTATATATATATATATATATATATATATATATATATATATATATATATATATATATATATAAAGTGTGCTTGATATTATTCATGTAAACATAAAACATGAGATTTGGAGCAGGTGTATATAAGACCTATTGAAATAAATTTACGTTACTCAAGTTCTATATAACAATAAAATATAATACAACCGAACACATTTTTCGCTGCTATATGCAAATCTAAGCAAGCGTGTACCCTTATAAGTGCAGAATTACGTTTTAATACAATTACTTATCCTCAAACAAATGCACATACAAGCATGAATCTATGTAGGTTGCAAAGCGAAACAAGCATACAAACGGTACATACACAAAGATTACTTCTCATTTTACAAACTGGTCTTTGTTGGTGAATATGAACGTAGAAATACAGTGGAAATAGTATTTGTGAAGGAGTATTATATGTACAATTGTTTATATATATATATATATATATGCATTTCTATTCCAAATGTATCATTTAATTTATTTTGTATCATTTTATTTATTTTCACATTTCAACTGAGCCTGGATTGGTTATATTTAGATGCGTGCATACTTTTATAATGTATGATTGTTAATCTTTTGTTTTCTTACATAACCCAATATACAAAATACAAATGACAAGTTAATACACGTAACATTGAAAAAAATTATTTTTCTTAAATTTAGTGCAGAGGTTTCCAGTGTAAAACGAGCATGAGTGTAAATTCACTTGCTTATTGTGTTAATTATTGATAAAGATTTGTTGATGATATAGATATTGATTAAATGTTTTGCAAAATCTTTATACAAATCTGCATATTATTAAAGGCACGAATATAAGTTTGCCCATTTAATGAAAGGCGTTTGCTTGTATAAAATAGCAATTAACTTTATTAATAGTTAAATTTTAGATTTAAACAACACGTTAAATTCCTTAACGTCCCATAATTTTTCAGCATCTGCATTCCAAATTGCTTCGAAAGGCATCACAAATAGTAAATAGAATCGTTTTTGAACATCAAAATTTAAAAAAAGTTATTGTACAGTCTTAAATATTTGAACGAATCAGTTTTCCCGCAAACATTAATTTTAGCATATAATTAAATTATGTGGTACATTTAATTATTTTTCAAAGTTAAACTTTTGTCTATGCAGATTCGGTAATAACTAAAGATGGAATAAAACTACTAATGATGCTCAGCGAACAGACTGGTTTAATCAATAATGGGAACTCCTAAGTAGTAACGAGAACTGCTAAGGATAGAAATAGAAGCGGCGAGCATTTAGTGCAGAGCTATACAGTTCTTTTCCTGCACCATAAAAATCTGCTCATTCCATGAAATTCCCAGTACTATGGCTACATATCCTTTTTGTCTATCCTCACTTTAGGTCGATCATCCTGAATATCGCATACGTTCTAATGTTACCGTTGTTCAGTCTCTATATATCATTCGAAGACGAGTTCAAAATAAGGACGTCTCAGTTTTTCACCAACAATTTTGATCAGATTTCCCTTCAAGTTGACTCCCTTTATTTTTATTACAGAACTTAAGTTCACTCTGGCCAAAATCAACCTGTCATTTTATGACTTATTTATTGGATTATTGACTCACGAATTGGCGGCAATTTCTGTTGATACACTACGTCATAATTACTATATAACATATGTGTAATTTTGAGGTTAACTTTTTTACCGCTATTGTGAAACTTGCAAATTTCAAGATTAAATCTGTAAAAAAATTATGTTTATACAGCAAAGTTAAAGAAACAGTTTTTGTTAGATCTCATCTCTAAATAATAAATTTACAAAAGCAATGAAGGATTAACACTTATATACTGTTTGTCGCGAAGATCTTATATATATATATATATATATATATATATATATATATATATATATATATATATATGCAATTGTGTATTAGGTGTTGTGCACCCAATAACAAATTAGTTCAATAATGATCAGAAGGATAGACCAAATGTAACATGAACAGTAAGTATAATTTCATGAACGTGTTTCGTGCTTACTGATCACCGATCAGTAGGAGCCGGTATTATGCCATATACACGCTTTATATTTTGGTAAGGTATGTGGGATAATTGGACGTTACAGTCTCCTATACGAATGTTTTAACTTGCAATAGTAGTGATAACTTCATACAATGTCTTCGAAAATGCGACTTAAAACCCAACTCACTATATACAATATACATACCGAGCCTGTGAAATGTTCCAGCACAATGGATTTCAAGGTATGCTAATGATTAAAAAATTGAGAATTAAAACTATTTGTGAACACCTGCTAATCCGGCAAATCAATACACTCTGTCTTTGATCGATATCAGTTATCACATTTTGCGGTAATCATGACATCATTCAATTAAATATATAACAGTTGGATACAGTTTGTGGTGGAGAACTAATATATATGCAATAGTGTATAAGGTCTTAGAGGATTAAGTTGTATTGCTTGTTCACATTTTAAATCAACACAAAACGAATCACATCACATGCAGACGAATTACAATGAAATGACAATTCGAGATGCTGATAGTTTCGAAATCCTCTCTCCGTATTTTAGCAACCAGAATAATGTGCAAGTAACCGAATATCAACAGGTTAGTTGTGTTCATGTGTGTCTCTGCATTTCACTTGTTTTCGTATTGCTCTAGGCAACGCAGGGAAGACATCTGACTTAATTCAGTTTCGTTCCAAGTTTACTATATAAATAAACGGATATTTCAACTAATAAGGTATTTTAAGAAAAATGGCCTCTTGTCACTCAGCTGTACAAACATTCTCTTAGAATAAATTAAATCTTCAAAACCACAAATATTCTCTTATGCAACTTAAAACTAACATAGGACCTCATGCATAGCTAGTCATTTTGCTTCAAGATAATATCAAAATTTGAAACACGTTCCTAGCGTCAAATTTACCGCGTGTATCAACTCCACTTCTTATTTTGCATGAAATACCGTAATACAATTTGTATATCGGTGCATTCATTAAAAATATACAATTTACGTCTCGTTCTGTTATTGCCGATTCACCACAGTCTCTTTTATTATAAGATTCAAAAAATAAAATCTTGGTATCCCTTGCAAATTTTCGCGCTCTAGCCACGAATTCAATTGATTTAACTAATGTAACCCATTTAAAGCACTCATCGTCGATCTGTGTGGTTTTTCTTAGCTATACTGACTGAAATTCTGAAGCGTACTCTACACAGGTGGTCTATAATATGTAATAAATGTAAGCTTTTAAGATCCGCATCGCTTGAAAACTTACTTATTAACCTAAGTGTGAAAATGTTAATGAAAATAATGTTCGATTTGTTACAACTTAGGTTAGTCTCTTTCAGTAAGACATATAATTAATATCTAAATCATGTTGGATTACTTTTTAGTAAAAGCAATTCCAGGTGAATACACCAAGAGTCGACTAATTATGCTGGCGCGATTAAATGTCATTCCATCACTCTTTAAACAAGGTGAAAAACCTAATTTAGAATATTTAACTACAATATATAAGTTCAACTCAATGAAACTTCCTTGTCTTGAATATACTTATTGTATCTCAGCTCTTGATGTCAAGCATAAAACTCCAACTTCTTATATCTTAACATATAGAAATATCCCATTGATTAACGTTATTATGCAATCAATGTTTGCACGGGTGGTGATAATAGTCATCCTTTTCAAGCGAAGAATACGAACTTTAGAAACACACCAGTCTCATCGACGTGGGACTAATACAAGCTAGAGCTCCGTTTTTTTATTTTCATTTCTCTCTATATATAGCTATTTTTAATCGTTATTCGGCAGTTTTCCGTCGTACACAAATAGTGATAATGGAACGTCAAAAGGCAAACGTGAGTGTAATTGACGGAGGTTTTGCTATGTTATGCGATAAGTGTATACATATCCACGTTATTATTTCTTGAGTGGTGGACTTGCACTCTCAGTTCTGCAAAGATCCGATTGCTCCTCATTTCGAAGTACTCGTTGACTTCGTCTTCGTGGTGGCCAGGTGCTGATTCCTTCCCTCACCCTGAGGCTTTCATGCCAAATTTAGACTCGATTTAATCTTGGTTGTCTGGCGACGTTTTGGTAGCTCATTTTAAGTAACATTGTCAGGCTTCCAATAACAAACGGTACAACGCTCACCTCACAATATTTAAGCAACCGGTCAATTATCGTTTAAATATTATGCGACCTGTTTGAAGACCGGATTTTGTGCTTATTTGCAATACGATCAGTTGATTTAAACAAAAAATACATAATTATCGGATTGATCAATGACTGCTTATACTTCAATCTTTTATGAATGCTTGAGTTCCAGGAATAGATAATGGAATTTGTATGTTGTGCTACTCGTTTAAAAATATAATTTTGTTAATTTTAACTAAGAAATCCTTATTTAAACAAATAATTGTTATTATCACATGAGATACCATTGATTGTCTAGTTGAATAACGTATAATAATTTGTCTATTTTGAATGCTATATTTTAGTAACGAATTCAAAGTAATTTTCTTGGTAATAGAAATAATGAAGCTAAATAAGCTTTTGTCCTGGCTATCAAGAATTTTAATAAAAAGATTTCGATAACAGCTTAATTCAAGAAAGAAGTGGTTATACTGAGCGCCCCATGGGCACTCGACCACAGATTTCGTGGGCGTACTTTGTTAACATCAACTAGCATAGAAATACAGACTTATATCATTGTGATTTAATTCAAGTATTTGACACGTAGGCATGCAAACATTGAAATCAACTTATCCCTTACATCGCGTAGACTTGTTTCTTGCTAGCGGTAACAAAGCTGTAGACCACGAAACTCTCAGTTTTGAATTTCTTTAATCTTGCTTAATTCTTTTAATCATTGTATTTAACCACTTTTCGAACAGCATAACAAATCTACTGCCAGTTGCACGCAGTGATGCGTTTCGACTAGCGAGGATCAAACCACAATGCATATATATGGAAAGTAAAATTAGATATGCAGTTCTCACCACTAGCAATCTTGCAATCAATTATTGTCTAATTTTATAGCCTATAAATATATATATATATATATATATATATATATATAAGTGTGTGTGTGTGTGTGGCGAAGTCAGAAAACACATAATTTTCGTGACTAAATATAAATTGTGCAGCTGTCATTTCCAGTCATGTACAATGTAGACGAGCAAACTAGATTTGAGAGCCGCATATATAATTTTGCTTTCCATATATATGCAATGCGGTTTGATCCTCATCAGTCAGTTGGCCGTCGTAGTCTGATGATGATCACGGAAGGTCGAAATGCGTCAGTGCGTGCGACTGGCGGTAGTTTTATTATGTTTTTCGACGACTGGTTTAATACAATGTGATTGGTGATCACTTCAAACTTGCAAAATTGATTTCAGGAATTGTTACCACCGCCCGTGCAGCCGATAATTTTAAACTTGTTTAAATTTTTATTTCAGTCCTCTTATGTCATATCTTAGGCAAGTTACAATATTTTTTTAAAATGTTGTTCGACGACTGGTTAAATACAATGGGATTGGTGTTTACTTGAAGCTCGCAAACTTGATTTAAAGAATTGTTACCACCACCGCGCAATCAATTATTGTTAAATTGTATTGCCTATTAGTTCCAATATATATATATATATATATATATATATATATATATATATATATATATATATATCGCTATGGATGTTTTGCCATAGGTGTGGTGAATGCCAGGAAATCCTATACCAGTAAAGCAGAGTACACGGGTTTTTCAAACCGGGCAAATTTCCCTCGAGATTCTCACTTATTTTATCCTATTTCCATGTCTCTATTTAAGTGGAAATACGGTTTGCTTAATTGCACTCTACCTTATGCTTAATCAGTTACTAATCTAATCCCTTATATTCAGTACGAAATGAAAAATTGCTCGGAGTGTATATAAAAGAAGTAGGTGTCACATTGGGTCTGCGATCTTGATTTATAATCAAGCAGAAGTTATAATTATTACTTAATCTGATATTTTATCAATCTAAGCAAATTATTCCATTATGCTCAGGTTCGAACCCTGTCCGCGGCAAATTCTGGCCAGTACGAGATGAGTTCTCAATAAGGATGAAATCGGTCTACTGGATGAAATGCATTTTCTACAGTATACAATTTTTAGTTTATTTTGACAAAATGTAATTACTTAATGAGTCAGGTGTTTATAACAAGTTAGAAACCTTGATTAAAGTAAATAAGTGTCACACTCAGTCTGCGATCTTGATTCGCTATCAAGAACAAGTTTTCAGTATCTTGTTGAAGATTAGTTCTGATCTCTGGAATTGACAGTTATTTTTATTCTATGGACATAGACCGCTGAAACTCGGCGCGCGGGTGATGTAGCTCTTTGTTGATATAGATATCTGTGCATGCACATTGAGGTTGTTAAGTCTCCTTCAACGGAGCTATTGATTTATGCTCCTAAGAATTCAAAACTTTCGAAATCGGCTTATGGGAGTGTCAAAATTTTCGAATAATCTTTGCTATTTAAATTACCTGTTTATGTTTGCAACTATTGAATTATTATTCAAACATTGAAAGTAAGCATTTCTTGCAATTCACCTCGGTTGTACGCAAAACAATAGTGATTTTATTATTAAGTTTAAATTCACAAATATCTTAAGGATTATGTTTGGAGAGAACTCGTCGTTTGGGTCAATTTATATAATAATTCTACTGCCAGTTTGCATATGTCGTATGCACCAACAATATACTAATAAATGGAATTATTTAATACTTGTATAAACGAATGTAGGCATGCGTAGAGATTCTTATTAGACAAATACATTAAAATTAATAACACACGCACAAATGCATGTGCACAATGTAAATATATATATATACATATATATATATATATATATATATATATATATATATATATATATATATATATAAGTTGTATATATTTGTAACACGCACACATTAAAGTAAAAACACACTCACTAATGCAAACAAACTAGCGTGTGAACGCCCAAAATTATGCACGATATTATAAGTAGTAGACAAATATTAACAAACCATATGCAACACTTATGCTACATATTCATACACAGAATATTTAGTTTGTTTATAAAGTAGATACGTCGCCCGTAGAAGTACACATTAGAATTTAATATTGTCTTTACATATTTTGTGTATATTATAAATACAAAATTGATATCAGAAGTGAACATATGTAAGTATACACAGAGAAAACTTTAAATTTCTGTACATTCAAGAGCGATTACAGTTTATCTTTAATGGAAAATGCACTTTGTTTAAATGAAGTAGTTCACTGAATTGTTTTAAATGGCAATCCATTAAAAATAGAGAACCTACAGAAGACTATAACAGTAAAAACTATTTAAGCCATTTCAAAGCAACATTTATAATTGAAATAAGTATTAGCAACTAATTTTCAATAACAATATTATCATTATAATTAATTACAAACATAGGAAACAGGTAAATTAACTTGAGAGGTAATGTAAGACTTCAGCGCAATGAAAAGACTAGTGCTTGGGTTTGTACAACATTATTGCATTTAATTAAAGTTTTTGATATGAAATAAAAACAAATCATTTTTTAACTAGACTCGGAATGTATAATAAGTACTTTCGATCCACCGTACTTACCTGTTCCGATGTTCGCTTGTTCTCCTCGGACCACGTCATACAACGGGCTGATGTCCATTAGACCGCAGTTTATACGCAACACTTTAAATCAAATTGGCTGATTTTAGATAGCAAATAATCTCATTTTAAACTGCTAGTAAAACAGCAAAAATACTGTCAACCACACGTTCTAACACATTTATTGCGATAAAGGTGGAGAGTCGCAACAATTTAGTTTCCGTGACTGAAGCCAACTTCTCAGTGTTGTGCGACTGCTTAAAAATGAGTCAAGCTTTTCGAAAGTATGCAAACTTGGCTGAAATAAGTGCTATAAACATCCGGGCGATCAATTATTACTCTTTTAAAAGAACAAGGTGATGGACATGTTGAAGTAAAAAAACAAATCTTTTTTCTCGGTTTGTATATTAACAATCAAAAAATCTGGCATATTACTGTGATTTTTATTAAAAAACGACACACACACACACACACACATATATATATATATATATATATATATATATGTGTGTGTGTGTGTGTGTGTTATAAGAATGAACCAAATATTACAAAATGTGGCAAACGCAATGCATCATGCACACCGATTTCGTTCTTACTGGAAATTCATCCAGTACTTGCAACATATGCCGATGCCGAATCCAGAATCGTAAGACATCTTATTCAGTGCCTTGCAATTCATGTAATGCGCCACCCAAGCCAGGCAAGACTTGTAATTTTTAGTTCTATAAAAATTACGCTTGTTTGGTAGTCTTGCTTTAAGGTGGAGTCAAATGAACATCGCGCTAGACCTTACGTTTAAACTGTCAATCCCGGATGAGACCTATTAAAATAGGCACCATTCCATCCGTCGAAGTAATAACAAAGTACAGTCTAATGGAAGGATTATTATATATTTGTTATCAGTATATTCTTAAAATTTTACAAGTTAACTAATGCAATTAATCGAATACTACTACTACTAATACTAAACAGCGATACACCAGCACAAAACACTGATGCTTACCTGGCGCAAAACCATGGCATTCAAAGTTATGTATAGACTTTAAATGAACTCTAAGTCGCCCATTCCAAGTGAATGTATTCTTCATTACTCACTGGATTCTATGAGCCTGATGTAATCGGCTCACTAGCTCCACAATATTTTAATGATAATACAATCAAAAAATCATTGATTGCGCGGGTGGTGGTAATAATACCTTAAATCAAGTTTCCGAGCTTCAAGTAAACACCAGTCCCATTGTATTCAACCAGTCGTCGAACAACAGCTAGAGGTGAGAGACGCATATCTAATTTTGCATTTTATATATATTCAATTAGGTTTTATCCTAGCTAGTCAGTTTGGCGTCATAATCTGATGATGATCATGAATGTCGAAACACGACAGTGCGTGTGACTGGAGGAAGTTGTACTTCATTACTTACTAGATTCTATGAACCAGATGTAATCGGCTGACTAGCTCCAGAATCTTTCATTGGTGGCGATATAAATCGACATCGGCAATGTTTACTTGCAAGAAAGAAAGTTGCGTTTAATGAATGAAACGCATAAGGTGTTATTTAATGGATTTGTGCAAACGATTTATTATCGACATTGGCCTACCGTCAAATTAATGCATAAATATCACTGAAAATATTTCAGTCGAAGATCGACATTAATGGTATGTCGGTCATGCCATGCTCATAAATATCCCAAATTTAATAAGTATTTCATATGTAATGAAATTGATTATCTATTCTTATTGCTTTTCTAGACAACAATATGACGCAGATAACCAGTCGTCAAACAACATAACAAAACTACCGCCAGCCACAACGCACTGACGCGTTTCGACCTTCCTTGATCATCATCAGAGTACGACGGCAAACTGACTATCGAGGATCAAACCGCATTGAATATATATGGAAATCAAATTTAGATATGCGGCTCTCACCTCTAGCAGTCTTGCATACATTGAACTTGACTGGAAATGTCGGCTGCACAATTTCTATGCAGTCACGAACATTAGCAGTTTGCAGCTTTCGCCACATATACATGTATAGGCAATACAATTTTACAATAATTGATTGCGCGGGTGGGGGTAATAATTCTTTAAATCAAGTTTGCGAGCTTAAGGTAAACACCAATCCCATTGTATTTAACCAATCATCGAACAACATAACAGAACTACCGCCAGCTGCAACGCACTAACGCGTTTCGACCTTCCATAATGAGCATCAGAAAACGACGGCAAACTGACCATCGAGGATCAAACCGCATTGAATATTTTTTGAAATCAAATTTAGATTTCCATTTTTATTCAATGCGGTTTGATCCTCGATAGTCAGTTGCCGTCGTACTCTGATGATAATCATGGAAGGTGGAAACGCGTCAGTGCGTTGCGGCTGGCGGTTGTTTTGCTATGTTGTCCGACGACTGGTTAAATAAAATCGGATTGTTGTTTACTTCAAGCTCGCAAACTTGATTTAAATAGTTGTTACCACCACCCGCGCAATCAATTAGTGTTAAATATGACGCAGATGTAATAAATGAATTTGCCATAAATCGCTGAGAAGTATGCGCAGGCTTTGAAATGAAATAAAATTAATTCATCAAATAGACTGGCTTCGTCCCTATTGGTCAATCAATAATTACTTTCCAGAATTGCAGCAGCCAGTGTTAGAAACAGGACAAATTAGCTTCATTGTATTGCAGCTCATGGGCTAAGCCACGCGAGCCGCTCACCATATTGCAATTTTGGTTATATGTCGACAAAATTTGTTTGGTCAGACTTTTCATTATTTGGTTTCTGTAGGGTGTTAGTTCGGGCGTAAATCTGCGACTAGCCACTCTTGATCTATCATTGCAGAAAGACATCAAGTTGTCTGGAGAAGTGATGATTAACTGAAATTGTGAGTTGAATGATTGGTGCGCAATGTGAACTTTATATGTTGAATTTACAAATTTACTTAAATCTGCCATTGTCAGAATCCTCGTTTGCATGTGTGATTAGAGACCTGAGGATGATGTGGGAAACGCCATATCGAAACGTCGCCAGTCAACGAAGATTAGATCGTACCTCACTTCCAGTGGTTAACATGGACAATGTTGAAGCATTCGGAAGAAAGGAACGAATACGCACCCAGCCAGAAATAAACCAAAATCGATGCGTACTTGGAAATGGGATCAACCGGATCTATGCGAAACGGATAGTGCAAAGCACCAACCCGCGAATGCAAATCGCGAAGAGTCAACAATTAAATGAAGTATTATGGCAGTAAAAACTATGCATTGCAAAAGATAGAAAACACAATTAAACAAGTTGGGAGTTTCGTCCTTATTGCAACCCATAATCTGCGCCGTCTAATAATAAGGTCGAGTTCTTTTTGATTGATATGAATGACTTCGTATTAATATTTCATACAATGCTTTAAGCAGATCTAGACTCTACATGTCTATTTCTACTAATTTGACTAGCTTTTTCTATCTTTCTGTGTGGTTGCAATACACTGATCCCCACTGTTTTCAGTCCTTGTCTGTTAAATGCATCTTTTGTGACGTCTGTTACTAAGTCGCTACAGAAGTTTCCATGTACAATCTGAATGTCGAATATAGCGCATTCGTTTGAATTTCTCTAAATTATGCAGAACTTGTCACCTAAAAGGAGGACTGCCTTCTGATGTTTTGAAAATACAGCCTTTGCCTGATTGTAAATAACAGAATGAGGATTAGTATTCAATTTTTATTGAGAAGAAAATTTGATAAAATTTCACGTGAGCATTTTCATATATCATTTACTGTTTATTTTCAACAATATTTTCAGCTTTGTTGTAAATGTATATAATTCACGATACGATGTAATCTTCGTTGAATGGCAAGGTTTCGGTATGATATTTGCCGAACCATCCTTAGGCCTCAAATGACATAGAAACAGTAGAATGTTCCCAATAGAAGATTTAAGATTTGCTTCCTACCATTAAAAGTGCATCCTTAAATTTAAACCAAAGGGATTTTTCTACTTCTGTTAAAATGATAATGTTGTATCTCAACTATATTTCTATTATCAGTAATGTAACTTTAAGTTAATATATACGCATACATTCTTCCAATTCATTGATATATCTGGTACTCAGCTAATCACGGGCAAGTCCGGACTATCATTATTTCAATACCTGAACGCCATTTCATGTTCAATTATTCTTACCTTTTTTTCGGACACTGAATCGCACCAATATATATATATATATATATATATATATATATATATATATATATATATATATATATATATAATTCACTGATGGATTTAGTGGTTATAAATTCTCGTTTTTAGTTTCAAAGGATCTTTTATGACAGAAGTGTATGTCCTTATACAACATCTACTTCGGTTGTTAGTACCATAACTTTTCTATTTAGTTTCGTATTCGTGGGTTTCATCATCCTTAACTAATTCCTTCATTGTCCGACATTCTTTATTATGCTGTCAACAAAATTTATTTACGACTTCATAAATTGCGGTTTGAATCACGACGCTTTAAGATTACACATTTCCGTTTTACAATTAAACAAGACATGATTCTGCGGGTTGTGGTATCAATTCTTTAAATCAAGTTTGCGAGCTTGAAGTAAACACCAATCTAATTGTATTTAACCAGTCGTCGAACAACATTACAAAAGGACTCGATTTAAAGAATTGATACCACCACCCGCGCAATCAATTATTGTTTAATTGTATTGTCTGCATATATGTGTGTGTCGAAAGCTACAAACAGCTAATGTTAGTGACTGCATAGAAATTGTGCGGGCGACATTTACAGTCAAGTACAATTTATGCAAAACTAAAAGATGTGAGAGCCGCCTATCTAATTTTGCCTTCCATATATATTCAATGCGATTTGATCCTCGCTGGTCAGTTTGCCGTCGGACTCTGATAAAAGTGCGTTGCGACAGGCGGTAGTTTTGTTATTTTGCTCGACGACTGGTTAAATACAATGGGTTTGGTGTTTACTTCAAGCTCGAAAACTTGATTTAAAGAATTTCCGTCTTACGTCTGCCATTATAGGATACTTTAATGTCGTGCATTATAATAAGCCGTTTCCATTCCTTAATCTCATTTCACGTAGAATTAAGTTGAATACAAAAGTAACTGTTCTGCAATGCAACACTCCATTCAAAAGTTGTACTGTTTCCGCCTAAATTTCATTTATTAACTAAAGTTTTTCCTTATCTTATTATATCATGAAACAATACAATAAAGTAAATTTGTGAATATTTAAATCTTAATATCAAAGGGATTTCAAATCATTTCTATATCATTAAAAAATCTTGGTATAATTTTGAGAGTTGACTCGATACAGCAAATATCTACCACATGGTGTATAATTTTTAGTCTCAAGAACGGTCATCAATTGCTCAATTGTGGCGTATTTATGAACATAACTGTCTTAATAAGTCGAATCGTCATAGAGTTTGAATAAGAAAACGTTGGAAATATCTCCATATCCTTTGGTCCGATACAGCTAAATTACTGCTGATTAACATATTAATTTATTTTAAGATTCAAATATGAACCAAATATTGTGTATAATTTGATGCGCGAAAGACGCGCAGGATAATATAAGAATGATTCGCTGTCTTATAAAAAGCCTGGTATTATTTTCACCCACGTTAGTTGTGTCCTTTATACGAAATGCTTAAGTTCGCAATAATTAGTTCATCCAGCCTTGACTTAAATCGTTAATTTATATTGACAATATCCTGACCAACTCTTCCAAATTATCATAAAAAGCCAATTTGATAGACGCCACGCTTTAATTTTTTATCAATTTTATGTGTTTGTTCGTATAAAGCACATCCCTTTAGTAAAACAAATTTACAAGAAATTATTATTTCTAATTCAATTTGGAGGCTCAGCTGCTATTTCCATCATTCTCCTGATTTTGTTTAATTTTAATTAAAGCACTTCTACGTGGGCTTTCTTTTGTATACACAACAGATTTAAGTATGAAGTTATCAGTCTCAAAGATGGATACTGCAACACCAGGCTTCAACATGTATATAGATATATATATATATATATATATATATATATATATATATATATATATATATATATATATATAAATTTTCTCGGCCCCTATTACGCATTACAGAAGACAGAAAATTCCATTTATAAATTTGACCGGTTTCCCACTTATGAGACACTCATTAGTAAGTTTATACAAACGTTTTCTTCGAGTCACTGTCCATTTCAGGTGGATACATTTGGGCAATGATTTCGGCAACTAGTCATATCCGATTTACCATTGTAAGACCGTAATCATGACATCGAGGCATAAACGTTAAATTAAAGAATGAGGGCAGCATGCGATTCTACAAAATTTGTCGGTATAGTTTATACATAGCATAAAAGTGTAAATGGAAGTCATCAACCAGATCGGTTTCGTGTTTATTGTGCATTCAGAATAAGTTCCAAATAACACATATACGATGAAGTCATGGCTTCATTTTTTAATTAAAAATTCCCCGGGGGTCCGAATGGAGTCGGTCTTATTGCGAAAGGACTGGGTCTGCATATAATGCATATTGTTCGCTAGTGTTATCAAAACAGATCAACATAATGTTAATTCTGACAAAAAGTCATAAGTTGTTGAATAATTTGCAATCGTGTGCGATGTATCGTTTCGGATTCAAAGTAGATCAGGTGCAAAATTCTGCACTAAATACCCCGAGTTAAAATAACTGCGATGGAAATTTTGCCAATTTTTTGTAATTACTCGAATAGAACGAAACTGATCTAGTTTATAAGTTTCATTTTTTATCTTACGCCATATTAAGTTAACACCGACGATGTATATAAAATCGAATCATACTATTAATTTAATTTAATTCAACATTATTTACGTAGGTTCATTGTGACTGATATTTAAACGCAGATCGGAGATAGCTAATTAGACTTTCAGTTTGAGAGCGATATATTGAAGTAAAAAGTGACCGTTAGCTCAACGTAGCTAAACTATCGTCAGCCACACGTACTGAGGCAATTCGACAGTTCTTGATCATCCTTTGAGAATCACAGCATACTGACTAGTGTGAATAAAACCGTAAAGTATATGTAAGGGCAGTATAATTAGATATGCGGCTATAATCTCGAGTAGTCTCAAATACGTTTTACTTGACTGGAAATGTCGGCTGCACAATTTCTATGCAATCACGAACATTAACTTTTGCAAACCTGCCATGGCAGAGTGGCTCAATGGATAGAGCAACAGATTCCGAAGCAGACGTGCACAGGTTCGAGTCCTGTCCGCGGCAAATCTGGACAGTACGTGATGAGTTCCCAATAAGGACGAAACTGGTCTACTGAATGAATTGCCTTTCCACACTATACAATACTTTGTTATACTGGCAAATGTATGTACGTAATGGGTCAGGTGTTTATATCAAAATCGCAAACTTGATTAAAAAGTAATTATTATCACCGCTCACGCAACAAATGTTCGTTTAATTATAGTAATAAATTAGTTTAAACTTGACCAGATGGATACAAACCAAAGTCAGCAATTGGCGGATTCATGTCTTGCTTACTGGCGACACATTAGTAGGAGCCGGAATAACGCGCTATGGCAACTATGTATTTTGGTAAGCAATGTGGGACAATTGGACGGTACAATCTCCTATAAGGTATGTTTAAATCTGCAGTAGTAGAGCTAAATTTATATAAAGTCTTCGACAAGGCGACTCCAAAGCCAACTCATTATATATCATATATATACCGAGCTTGTAAAGGGTTTCAACACTGTTGTCTTTCTGTCAGTACTTGATACCATCAACATGGTTTCCGAGTCGGTGTTTGGTATCAACACAATGGATTTCAAAGTATGCTTAAGTTCACCAAAATTGAGAATTACCAGTTCTCCCGCAAATCCATGCACAAAAATTACATTATATTTGCAATATATAAAATTTTATTGTATTATCAAGGCAAATATCATGATGAGGAACAAATATATTTGGAGAACCCACGTTTATAAGTCATCTAGTTTGATCCTTATTATTGCATATTTAGAAACCAAAACGTTTTATAGTAAATAACTACTGGATTACATATAATACATAATATATTATATTAAATACATCCGTATGCTATAAATAAAACTTAATCTAGCAGACACAGATTGAAGTTATAAATACATAGTAAAATGTATATTTTTATGTTGTAGAGTCGTAATTTAGTCGCCTAACTAATAATCTGATTTCTAATCACGTAGACATAAGCTAAACTATAGATTTCATATCTGGAAATCTGCACGTGTGAAAACTATTTGTAAAAACGATAAGACCGCTGGTGAAAACATGATTCTTGGAGTTCGAACGTTTGATAAATACTAACTCATTAATCTATCATCATCAGTAGTAGTAATATCATTTGTAATGGTTCGTAAATTTGCATTTCAGATTTGTAGTAAAATTAAAAATTTATTGATTGAAACGCACGTTTATTATTAGCGGAGTAAATAGCTTTTTTATGTGTTACATTTTTATCAATGTTTATTGTGTACGTTGAAAATTCTGCGTATTATCCTTCAATAGACTAGTAAAACAAATAATAATAATAATAATAATAATAATAATAACAATAATAATAATAAAAAAATAATAATATTAACAACAACAATAATAATATTATCGAATATTATAAAATACGACCAATGTTATCACCACATGCCTACAAGCATTTGTCTAGTAAACACATAAACATCTAAACGCGAACATTAAAATAAACGTAGTCACGCGTATATCTGCACGTTCAATCAGAGGGCTACAGCAAACACAACCATAGGCCCAAACAATTTAAATTATATAGAAAAATGTTTATAACTCAACTATTCTAACACACCTACGTACAGGCAACTGCACAATCAATGCAGGTTTTATATGCACACTAAAATCCGAACAACCGACGATTCACAAAGTATTCTCCTTTATCCACACAATTGAAGAAAATATACCCATTTAAAATACAAGTTTACTTATAATGTATACTTAATATTACTTACTAGATTAGTAAATCGTGCATATATCAACACCTGAACTCACAAACTTGCGCGCGCGAAAATATATTTATGTTCAAACATCGAGAGTATGGTCTATTTGATGAAGTTATATTTCTAACATGTGCTCAATTAAAAACATAAAATTAATATTCAATTAAAACATCACAATATATTCAAATTAATTTTAAGCATCTTTACACACATAATCTCTCTCTCTAATATATATATATATATATATATATATATATATATATATATATATATTTATTTAAGTTCAACACCGAGTTTTGTTTACATTTTTTGCCAGTTTAAGCTAAATATTGCATCCAGAACTAAACAGAATTCATCAGATAAACTGGTTTAGTCCTAATTAGGCACTCATAAAATACTCGACCAGAGCTCGAACCAGAGTACATTTGCTTCGGAGTATTGCACCCATCCACTCTGTCTATAAAGCCGCGCACTATTTGTCATTTTAAGTTAAATAACAACTTAAGCTTTTATCGTTAATCTCTGAAACAGGTGCAGCCTATGTAGCATCGCTTTGGACAAAAAGTTGCAACTGGCCGAATGTGATCTGACCATACAAGACATAAATAATGATGCCTAGGTTTGTGATACAGAATTAAAGTTCTCTTGCAGGAAATACATATATATCTTTTGATTGTAGCCAAAACATGGCATAAAGTAAATAATGAAATGATTCAAGTAGGTCAGTTTCTTTCTTTTTATGCGTTCAAGTACTTTCCAGACAAGTTTTGTGTAGAACTCCAACCGGTGAACATTTGCTTTGGATCAAGGAATGAGTGCAAGACACCAAAGTAAATGTGCTTCGGTTGGAGCTGCGGTCACAGTAAATCTGTCAAGTAATTTATAAGTGTCTAATATGGACTAAAACTGTATTTTTGATGAATTGCACCTAATAATGTATGCAAAGTCTACTATATAATGACAAAACATACATAATCAAAATCTGGTTACTAGACTTCAATATATATATATATATATATATATATATATATATATATATATATATATATATATATATATATATATATATAGCTGTATCACCAATAAGAACTCTACAACTAAAAACAATTTGTTTGTGCACTGGTATTAATAAAAGACTTTAGTAGCCCAGTTTGAATCTGTTAAACGCTCCATTATCGCCACCCGTGTAACCAACGTTTGTTTAATTATATACGTGCTCCCTATTGATGAACTCTATGGACTAATACTTTTATGTATATTTTGTATGTACTACCTACGTGGACTAGTTTTTGTATTTAAATATAATTAATTATTATTGTCTACTCAGGTATATCAGTCGATAAGAAGGAGCAAAAATGCTATTTTTACCTGATCAAGAATTTTTGCAAATTCATTTGAGGAAATAGCTGCTGTACGTATTTCAGTACTAATTATTATAAAAGAATTGTCGTTAATTTATAAAATAAATACAATTTTAGACATGGCAAGTTAATTTTTGTAGAATCAAGCGAGTATTCCAGGTTTGATCCTCGCTAGTCAATTTGCCGTCGTAATTTCATGAGGATCATGGAAGGTCAAAACGCGTCAGTGCGTTGCGACAGGTGGTAGTTTTGCTATGTTGTTCGACGACTGGTTGAATACATTGGGATTGGTGTTTACTTGAAGCTCGCAAACTTGATATAAGAATTGCATTATATATATATATATATATATATATATATATATATATATATATGTGTGTGTGTGTGTGTGTGTGGTGAAAGCTACAAACTTCTAATGTTCGTGACTGCTTAGAAATTGTGCAGCCGACATTTGCAGTCACGTAAAATGTATGTAAGATCACTAGAAGTGAGAGCCGCATATCTAACTTTGATTTCCATATATATGGAATGCGGTTTGATCCTCGATAGTCAGTTTGTCATCGTACTCTGATGATGATCATGGAAGTTCAAAACGCGTCAGCGCGTTGCGGCTGGCGGTAGTTAGTTGTGTTGTTTGACGACTGGTTAAGTACAATGAAATTGGTGTTTACTTCAAGCTCGCAAACTTGATTTATAGAATTCCAAGTATATTTTGCATAAAATGTTCAGCTCTATGTGTTAACGGCTTTTGAGTATTAATTTATGCTGTCTTTTATATGGTCTGCAGTTCTACAAGATGTAACTTGTAACTAGGCTCTCCACGCCCAATACATGTATGCGTATGCAGTACGTCCTTGATAGTAATATTATCGAAATTCCTATGTAGTACTCAGGGCTGAACTCTTGGTTATAAAACGTAATTTTAAATTTCGTAGTAAGCATTAGCGCATTTAACGTGAAGGGTTAAATCTTTTGTTTTGTGCAGAGGAATAATTGATTATAAAAAAACATAAGTTTACAATCGATCACTTTGCTCAAATAACAATAAAACTTGGCGTAATTTAGGCGGAAACAGATTTCGAACCTAGGTTATGCAATGTGCAATAATGTGACTGGTATAAGGTGTGGAAATTCGTCAATATTCAAATGAGATTCCTGAACACATTGTTTTCGGCCTTTATATAATTAATCTCATATTCACTAACTAGGGTTAGTTAAACATAATTTTGAATTCTCTTCTTAATTAAAATCTCCAAATAATGCATTGTGCAATTTTTGAACTTTTTATAAATTATTCGGAAGAGCTTCACGAAGGCATTTCTGAAGCAGTTACTTATGACGTGGCTTCTTTGCAGCCGAAAAATACACAAAAAATTTGTTTATAAAGTTTTTTCTTGCCAAAACTTCTTCCAATGCACTGTTAGACTTAACTGCCTAATAAATTATATTTGTAAGGTGAAATCGCATTATCGGTTGTTGTACGCTAAAAAATACTAAGAACCGAGGTGAGAATAGTAGAATATAATCGAGAACAATATATCTATGCACACAGGTAAAATGCGAGTTCAGAAGCCAGTTGTTATGTTATGCAAGAGATAGATAACATGCGATATGCTAATCATAGCCTCAAGTTCCTGACAGGTGACGCTAAAGCAGAACATCCAATGGCAAACGAATAAGTATACTGGCATAAACTATGCGAATAATACCAGTTGTATTGCTGCTCAAAGTAGAAATACTAATGTCTCGAAGCGGCGTAGACTACTAAACACCAAAATTGCAACTGACATTTTCCACACAAGCATATCTGTCAGATTAACGGTGGTAGAAATTGTTTACAAATCGAGAAAATTGCTTTGATATCAACCTCGTCTGTAAAAAATCGTAATTAATGCAAGCGTAAGCAAGTTGTAGAATAAAGGTTGTGCACGAAGTCAACATCAAGCTATAACAATACAACCTATGATTATTGTTATAAATTCATGTTTAATTGAGGTTGACAAGACAACGTTTTATTATAATATTACCTACACTGGAAGACAAACGCTCGACTACATGAAGACAACGCGCCCAAACAGGCAAACAAAAATTCATGAAAAACAAACAAACAGAAAAACAAGAACACACACACACATATATATATATATATATATATATATATATATATATATATATATATATATATATATATATATATAACGTAGACGGATGCAATCTACCATATATACGTCATACATTCACAAGCACATAAATTACACACAAACGATAAGTTAATACTGCATTCTGGACACGAATGCATTGAGAATGTCGGTAAAACACATAGATCACACATTCAAGTTTACGATATTGATATAAGCATCTGACCCATTAATTACTTACATATGTCAGTATAAACTAAGAATTGTATAGTGTAGAAAAGGCATTTCATCCGGTAGACCGGTTTCGTCCTTATTCGGAGCTCATCACGTACTGGCCAGAATTTGTCGCGGACAGGGCTCGAACTTGGGCACGTCTGCTTCGGAATCTGTTGCTCTAACCAAACAGCCACCCTACCGCACATTACACATGGTATTCAATTATATACTAACTAACTTTTGGTCTAAATGGATGCTTTATGAGCTTCACCTAAGGAAATAATTAAGATTAACATAGTTAATTTAATAGTTAGTATACAAACTACCCCTGGGAGAATTGCCTTTTCTACACTATGAACCTCTTAGTTTATACTGACATATGTAAGTTATTATTGGGTCAGGTGCTTATATCAAGATCGCAACCATGATTATAACAATTGTTATCACCGCATGCGCAACCAATGCTCGTTTAATCACATGGGAATTTGTTGAGTTTAATGAAATTTTTTATCTATCTTTCTGATTTCCCAACTATAGCCAAATAATCTAAAAACATTGAATCTTTCGGATCTGTCATTTGTATTGATAGTAGACGAACTACTAGAATTAAGAACTCTAATAAACATATTGGATGGTAAATGTACGGTTAAGTTCAGATCATCCTTAATCTAGCTTGATTTTCTACACAAAAACATTTCAATGTTAGACTGCGTGCACCTAAGTCAGATAATGGCCCATCTCCAAAGCAGCAAGTGCTCAAAGTGATCGATATGCTTCTAGGCTTTGAAATTTATACCTGACACATTTCACCTTTCAATTGAGTCATATTAAGTTACTGGAATGATAAATGGATTGTGGCGTACACCCGGCTAGTAATTGGAAGTAGCCAATAAGGATTGAACGCGAGGTATCAATGTAGTTACTATGTTTTAATGTTCCTAATTTGTTGATACGATTGTTTTGCGCATTACATTAATTCATATACGGTTACCTATCGCAAATAAAATTGTATGGATGAGTGTTTCGTAAGTGCGACCTGCCCAATATGACCTAATGATAGATTTTTTAAGTTTAATGAGAGGCTGGAAATTGGAACGGTGTTTAAGTCCACAAACCAGATTTAACTAATTATTACCATATGCGTAACCAATAACAACTTTAACCAAAGGCATCGGATGAGATAGGATTAGTAAAAGACTTTTTAATGTACAAGGGCCTATTCGAATGATAAATTATTGTTCACTTTTATGCACTTGGGATTTGGCACTACCAAGATTTCTTGTCTCGATAACTCCGGAGCCATTTCTGGTACGCTTATTGTAGGATAAACACATGCGCAAACCAGTGCAAACTGCACTATTCACAATGTAAATCAAATAATTATTATAATCAAGGTTGCGTTCTTGATATAAGGGCCTGAACCATTATTTACTTACATATGTCAGTATAAACTAAGAACTGTATACTGTAAAAAACGCAATTCATCCAGTAGACCGGTTTCGTCCTTATTGGGAACTCGTCATGTACTGGCCAGAAATTGCCGCGGGCAGGGATTAAATCTGTGGACGTTGAGCCCTGTCCGCAGCAAATTCTGGCCAGTACGTGAAGAGTTCCCAATAAGGACGAAACCGATCTACTGGATGAATTGCGTTTTTTACACTATACAATTCTTAGTTTAAACTGACGTATGTAAGTAATCAGTGGGTCAGGTGCTTATATCAAGACCGCACCCTTGATTATAATAATTGTTATCACTGCCTGCGCAACCAAATTTCGTTTATTTATATAACTCAAATAATGTCGTATAAGTAGCTCTAATCTAGCCCATCACTTGGTAGGTACTGGCCTTATCATAAATTGGGACGGATGCTAGCCTATTGCTAAAGTTATCGTATGCGAAGTTATAGATAGCAAAGAAAACTAGATGAATCAATATCTGGAGTTAAATTTATGCACTAAAATTACAGTCGAAAAATCTTAGGTCCGTCGATGAAAGGATGAAGCTTCATTAAATCGGGGAAAGCGACCTCTATGTAACCTATTATTGTAAGAGATCTATTTATCGACCAAGCCTCATATAAGTGAACTATAATGTATAACGTTAAAAAATAAATTACTGAAGAAAAAAGTTTTCAAACGTTATGGATAAAAAGCGATTAAAAATTAATTTTCGCGAACTATTGTTTTTTCCTATAGATTTAACCCTGTTGAGGGAGAATATATCATTATTACTGTTGTAAAATATTGACATTTTTCTAATTTTTCTTTAAAACAAATTAGTTCAATTATGACCAGAAGGATATAAGTCAAGACAGCAGAGTGGGGTATAATCCGTGCACATTCGTTTCGTGATTACTGGTGACTCATCATTAGGTGTCGATATTACGCCCTTTTCCCACTATAGTATATATATATATATATATATATATATATATATTTATTTATTTATTTATTTATTTATTTATATATATAATGGGTAAAGAGCGTAATACTACTACTAATGATTAACCAGTAAGCACGAAACGAATGTGCACGAGATTATACTTTCCGTTCATGCAGTATTTGAATTATCCTTCTGGTCATAATTGAGCTAATTTGTTACTATATGTGCATTACCATAATACATAATTGCATATTTATTATTTCTCCGCCAAAACATTATCTAATTATTCTTATTTACTTAATGTAGCTAGTTCAAAATAATCTAGATTTTCTTCAACTAACGACCAAAATGGGTATTTATTTTTAAATTTTTACGTCTTTACTTACTTTTTGGTTATACACATTTTACGCGATATTCTATTTCAATTTACTTGCGGTGATTCTGGTAAGAAACATTTATTTGACCATTACATCTGTACTCTTCTGTTAAGACTTAATAATTAATCACTGGGCACTTTTCTTTATAATTTTAAAGTTAACTTTCATTTTAAAGTTCGCATTTGTGTAAGTAATACATTTATGTGCCAGCTATTAGTTACACATAAATTTATCTTTGAAGATTTTTCTTCTATTTTTTCGTTCACTCATACTAATTCATTCATCAACCAGGTTTATTTAAATATCACCTAACAAAATAACTAGTCTGGGCCTGAGCACACCATGTGGTTTTAACCAAATGATATTGTGTTAATTGACGCTGAAACGTCATCTCATATTTATGCGCGGTATTTACTCTGGACATATCACTTGTACCTCAGACTGACTATTCACAAGGTAGTTGCATATCACCTTTGTATGTATGTGTGTGTACATATCCATAACTGTTGTGTTCCTCCTATAGTGTCCTATAGTGTTCGACTGGATTGGTGCAATGGGTTACTGCAAGACTTCGAAGCAAATGTGAGGTACTTGACCAGTTCCCAATAGGTTCGAACACGGCATACTTGATGAAAAGCCTTTGTAACTTATAAAATGTTTAAAATTACTGAGAACACATATGTGTATGCTATATAACATATATATATATATATATATATATATATATATATATATATATATATATATATATATTTCTTATAATTAGGAAAACACAAATAACAAAGTGGATAAAGGCCATTTATTTCGTGAATACTAATCATCTCTTATACAATCATACATATTTATACATTTTGGGTTTTCAATTGATTATGATAGTGGTAAATGTATAAATATGTATGATTGTATAAGAGATGATTAGTATTCACGAAATAAATGGCCTTTATCCACTTTGTTATTTGTGTTTTCCTAATTATAAGAATACTGTGTTAAATTAAGAAGGTGGACATAAAGAATATATATATATATATATATATATATATATATATATATATATATATATATGCTTGTTGTAATTTTTATAGGAACGGTATTATATAGTAACATACATACAAATGAATAATTTAGCAGTTATACACACATTAATAAAAGAATTGTGGCATAAACAGACAGGTAACAAATTCTGAGTTATTTTGCTAATTAGACTAGTTATCTGTGGTCCAATTACGAAAAAGTAAATTATGTGGAGAACCGGAAATATTTGGAAATATCAAGGAAAAATTTATGGAATTTATAATTCTCACACACGAAATGACTTGACTGCTAAAACAGCAAAATATAGTGAAATTTGTATAACTACATACGAAAAGGCTGTAAATTTATATATTCATCCAGTAGACCGGTTTTGTACTTTTAGTCTTGGACTCTACCCATTGTACCAAAGGTGCCGCGTACTACACGCAGCTTGAAATCATATACCAACTTAAGTTTCTGGTTAAACTTTCAATAAGGTGGAACCTATTTTAAATATCGTAAGACCTGTAATTCTAGTCACCATATCTGATTTTTCTTCATATAACAGACACTTTGACACTTCGAAAATAATATTGATTTATTGACTTGTGAAAGAATTTTGGTTATGTGCACTTTGTAATTATAAAACAAACATTGCATTATAAATCAAAAGCAATCCTTAAATTTACCCGGTTACGACCATAGTGGAAACTCTTCAAGTAATGTCCAGAGTTGGCAGTGGACTGGATATGACCGAAGTAATTTTCTCCAATGTATAGGTAACAATATAACTTCCTCAAGTGGAATTTTATCTGTTGAATAATGACAGAAAAGTTGTAGTTAGTTAGTGGTAGAATTCATAAGAGGTTCCAAATAGGTTCCAGCTGAAGGAAAGGCTAACCATAAATATAAGTTGGTATGTTAGTAAGTATTAGGCGTTGCGAACCTAGCAACAAATTTGTTCAGTTGTGACCAGATGGATAAACCAAAGACAGCATGAACAGAAAGTATAATCTCATGCACATTCGTTTCGTGCTTACTGGCGACTCATCAGTAGGAGCCGGTATTACGCCCTTTAACCACTATATATTTGGTAGAAGAATGTGGAATAATAGGACGGTACAATATCCTAGACGAATGTGTAAACCTGTAATAGTGAAGCTAACATAATCTGAAGTCAACGACAATACGACTTCAATGCTAACTCACACTATATAATATATATACCGAGTCTGTAAAGGATACTAACACTATGACCATTGTGTTAGTAACCGATACCAACATTATAATACCGAAAAGGCACATGCATATATATTAGTTCTCCGCAAAAAACAGTATTAAACTGTTATATATTGAATTTAATGATGTCGTGCTTACCGCGAAATGTGATAACTGATATCGATCAAGGCCACAGTGTATGGATTTACTGGAGTAACAGGTGTTCAGAAATAATTGTAATTCTCAATTTCGGTGTACCATAGCATACATTGATATCTATCATGTTAGTACCATGTACCGACTTGGAAACCATAGTGTTAATACCATGTACCTTTTCGGTACTATAATGTTGATATCGGTTATTGACACAATAGTCATAATGTTAGTATCCTTTACAGACTCGGTATATATATATATTATATATATATATATATATATATATATATATATATATATATATATTGTATAGAGTGAGTTAGCGTTGAAGTTGCATTATCGAAACATTATATAATGTTAGCTTCACTACTGCAGGTTTACACATTCGTCTAAGAGATTGTATCGTTCTATTATCCCACATTCCTCACACAAATATATTGTGGTTAAATGGCGTAGTACCGGCTCCTACTGATGAGTCGCGAGTAAGCATGAAACGAATGTGCATGAGATTATACTTTCCGTTCATGCTGCCTTTGGTTTATCCTTCTGGTCACAACTGAACTAATTTGTTACTAGGTACGCAACACCTAATACATACTTGCATATATATCAATTCTCCGCGAAAAACAGTGTTTAAGTCGGTTTAAACAATAATTGATTTAAGTCGGTTTGTTACTTCAAACTGCGAGTATTGCACGGAAGGATGGCGAAGTGGATTAAGGCTCAGTATCTGAAGCAAACGTGTCAGTTTTTGAGTCACATTCGCGACAAAATAATGTAGAGTACTTGAATTTCCCAATTCGGTTAAAATACCTCTACTTGATGAACTATCTTTGATAACTGATGCAATGTATATCTCATACTGACCATATATATATATATATATATATATATATATATATATATAATTATATATTAATATAATATATATTTATAATATATATATATACATCCTTGCACACATACAGGCATACACACTTACTTTCGCAACAACGTACTAACATATTGATACACCGGCAATTGATGAATTCCAGACAAGGAAGAACCAATTCTAATATATGAAGTGAGTTTTCTATAAATTGTTATCTTTAGCTAATACCGACACTATATATTTTATCAATTGTAATATAATGAAATGTAATTTAATCGGGTGACTTTACGTCTGTCTTACATTGTGTGATCGAGGATGACTAGTTTAATCTTCTGTTCAAAAGCAAAACAAACGTCAAATTGACTTAAGCAAAAACGAATAAAAACACTAGTTTCTAAATAATTAAGAAATTGAACAATAAGTGGTATCGATGGCGTTGTGCAGGAGATACAAGACTATGAAATAAATGCTCCTGAGATCAAATCATGGCAGCAGGGATTCTAGCGACCATTTGGTGAGTTCTCAATAAGCATAAAACTAATCGAGATGATTAATTGCATTTTCTATATAATAAAGGGCTTAATTTGTACCAGCATTATATATATATATATATATATATATATATATATATATATATATAATCTGTAATTTGAACGATGAAATAAGTCATGCATTGAAGCATAAATTTATTATAAAGCTGCTTTACATAAAATGGTTAAAAATGGTCATTTTCTTTTAGTCAAAACTGTAGGATATTGTATATTATGAGAAAATTTAAATAAAGTCAAATTAGATTAAGTTTGACTAACTGAATAGTTTATTCGACAACAAACAGGAAGCAAGGAAAACATTCTGAATTACGCACACATACTCATACGCACATACGCATTAGCAAATCACACGTTTGTAATCAAATCATGTACGATCTTCATTTTCATTTCAAGTTGACGATTATTGATATTGCTAATATATGTAACAAAATCATGACATTATGATTGAATTCAATATCGCATCCCCTGTTGGTATTATTCTCGTCCAATAAATACAGATCTGATATAGCATATTGAAACTTTGGGTCAAAACCGGTACGAAATATGATTCGTACGCGGAATAGACTAACCAAATGCCAAAATCGGAAGAAGCTGGTCTAGCTGAATAATTGTATTAATTATCAAATTAAAAAAAATCCATCATAAAATCATACCATTCTGATTAAAAACATACATACACAAATATAATTTGACATATGTACATTAGTTCAATGCTGGTTGCATACATAAACATATTACTACATGTATCCATGCACAGATATATAGATATATTCTTTTGAAATGCGAGCTTTAATAAAATTCATTGTACCCTTCTTATGTGCAAAAACAAAAAGGAATTTTATCAGATATAAGAAAATTTTCTTTCTCATGGTCTTCTCAAATATCTACTCATGAACATATCTTTATATATAAATTGGAAAGCAAAACAAGATAGAAATATGTGAACAAAGCGAGTGTGAAAAATAGAAACCAATCAAATTGCGTGCGTCACATCCAGTTCAAGCTCAATGCTTGTACGTGCTTCTTCTGCTTACATAAATCCGGCTGCAATTTGTTTATCCATAAGGCTTCCTATGTGGCTAGCTCCCTTTTGTTTTTGCATTTAGTAATTACTTTGAATGCTACGTCTGGAGAACATACGTGCGTTGTTTCGATGATGTGTTGCGCAATAGCAGACGTGTATTCACCATTTGATTTAAAACAGGCGTTCAAGTTGCAATGTTCTCTCTTTCGAGTAATTAACCGTCTGGTCGATCGGCCTACGTAAGTTGATCGACAACTTGCGCATGTATATTGGTAAATAATATTTGATATCGACATTAACGGCTGTTTCTCTTTGATTGCTGGTAAAGGCAAGTGTGTTACCCTAAATAACACTCGTAGTTTGGCTGCATTAAATGTGCGTGTCAATGCTGCTTCAACTTTCTTTTGCACCATTCGGGAAACTACATCCCCCCTAAATGGGATGTTTACGTAGACGGTTTTCTTTTCTGGCCCATAGTACGTCTGTTTCTGGTTAACTCCCCTTTTAATAATTGATTCAATTAATTGTCTGGGATAGCCATTAGACATTAAATCGTTAATTGCTTTATTATATTCATTTTCTTTAGAATCTTGACTAACCAACCTGTCAATTCTTGAAAAGCAACCACGAACTGTTGATAATTTATATTGAAATGGCACAAAACTGCTGTAATGCAAATACTGTGCAGACCATGTTGGTTTATGGTAAATTGTTCTGTTTAATTTACCATTATTTTCTTTCTTTAATAGTACATCTAGGAAAGGCAGACAGTCATCTTTCTCGTGCTCTGACGTGAAACCGATATTCTTATGTGCTTTGTTGAAACTTTGAAGCAATGTTCGTGATTGCGACCTGTTTTTAAGTACAAGAAATATATCATCCACGTACCGTATATATTGAGCACATTTAATTATGTCACTCTTTAATGATGTATTTTCTAGGTGCCCTAGAAATATATATATATATATATATATATATATATATATATATATATATATAACAAATGTAAATACTTGCAAGCTACAAACATACTAACAACAGCGTGCATAAATAATTTAATATACCAGAAAAAATGTATACAATAATTAATGCATATATACATATTTTGAAACGGGAGAGAGTGCTAAACAGGGACATATTCAATCGTTTACGTGAGTCCTCTTCAACACACATACAATTTTTTCATATTCTTCTCCTGTTTGCCTAAATTTGATTGCACTTAGTTAATCCATCACGCATTATTGGTGGCTGACTCACTGCTCTCTTTGTTCTCAGTGGATATCATCAGATTCGAAGAAACGTTCTCACACAACTTAGGCAACAGTGACGGAATTTCGTGTGAATGACGGTAGTTGTGCCGTTGGGTAAACGGCCGGATACAAAAGTAAAGGAAGTTTAACCTGTCGTCCAGTAATAGCATTTTGTAATAGCATGAAAGCTAATCCGCGTAACACACGAATTTCATATGCATATATATTTATTGCATACACACGTAAACGAATTTATATAGCATCAGATAAATTAATCATTCTGACGCTAAGTGACCAATTTTCATAGTACACCATTTAATTATACGTGTCTTAGACTAAGACTCCCATGACGAAGGGGCATTATTAAATAAAAACAATTGATGCTTGTGATTTAAATCAATTAGTGAATTGGGCTTATTGTAGAGAAGCCGCATAGAGGACGAACTAAAAATGGGTCAATTGAAATGAAGTATAAAGTACAGAACATTCGGAAGAAAGTTAAAAAATAAAACGTTTAAAATAATAAGATTACCAACGATACATCTTTATAAATATTTAAGGTGTACGCAAGTAGAATAAGAAACAGATTTTATGAGGAACTATATAAACACGATGAAATAATTAAAAAAATATACTTTTATGCAAAAGTAATGTAAAATAAATTTAAACATGATTTTATAGAAGAAACTATATTGGTGGTTAAAGAGTTTATCAGCCTTAGTCAATCAGAACAGTTCGCTCTAATTTTTTCCTTCTAAAAGCATGGTTTTCTACACTTAAATAATACTTCGTTTATTTGTGGAACAAGAGATTTGTCTAAAACCTTTGTATTAACATCATCTTTTTTCACATTTAACGAAAATTCTTCTAGGATAAATAGCCTTCAATGACAAAGACAAAATTTTTACCCTATATGAAGAGCTGTTCATAATTTTACAGCAACTCTTTCGCTCTATATAATCTACTGATTTAATGAGGAAATGGAACACAATAATTAAGTTGTTTAAATAAAAAAATAAGTCTACATAAGAAATACGCTTTGATATGCATTTCATTAAACGAACATTGGTTGCGCGGGCGGCAATAACAATTACTTTTTAATCAATGTTGCGATCTTGGTATAAACACTGGACACATTATGAACATACTTTGGTCAGTATAAGCTAAGTTTTGTATAATACGGTAAAAAAAATTCATCTAGTAGACCGGTTTCGACCTTATTGGTAACTCAACATGTACTGTCCTGAATTTGCCGCGGACAAGTCTCGAACTTAAGCACGTCTGCTTCCGAATCTGTTGCTCTAACCACTGAGCAACTCTGCCACACACTACACACAATTTTGAGTTATATACTAAATAATGTATTTTGGTTAGCCTTTCCTTAATGTAGAGCCCATATAGCATCACTTTAGCCCTAAAGATCGAACTATCCGCCTGCAATCTGTTATTATAGAACATATATATAATTAAATGAACATTGGTTGTGCGGGCAGTGATAACAATTAGTTTAATCAAGGTTGCGATCTTGATATAAACATCTGACCAAGGCAATTCATCCAGTAGACCAGTTTCGTCTTTATTGGGAACTTATCACGTACTCTCCATAATTTGCCTCGGATTATGCGCAAAGCTAACCAAGAAAAAATAGTTGATATATAACTGGAAATTGTCTGTAGAGTGCGGCAGTGTGTCTCTGTGGTTGGAGCAACAGATTCCGAAGCAGACATGACTAGGTTCGAGCCCTGGCCGCGAAAAATTCTGGAAAGTACGTGATGACTTCCCGATAAGGACGGAACCGGTCTATTCAGTGAATTGCCTTTTCTACACTATACAATGCTTAGTTTATAACAAAATGCAAAAAATGGGTCAGATATACATATATATATATATATATATATATATATATATATATATATATATATCAAGATCGCAACCATGATTAAAGTAGGTAACTAAATTTAGAGAGGCTTCGAAAGCCCTATATAAATGCTAGTGCGCGAGCAATTTTCTTTGTTCAAAACGTTCCGTGCAACGTCGATTAATTACATTAACTTCTAAATAATGTGGTAAACTCATACAACTGGTCTTTGTTGAAACTGGAAAACGGTATGTTAGTATGTTGCATTTGTCACAGGACAAATCGTGTTTAGTTACGGACGTAAGTGCAACATTTATCTCCTTTTGAAAAAAAAACAATTTTATATGTGATCCGACAAGCGTAAAATAAATTTACTTGTGCATTTACCCTCATATGGTTACCAGAAGATGCAATTTCAATTATAGACAACGTTAGCTAATGATTGCAGTGGAATTTTGTATTTCACTCTAGGTAGAAAATTGTTTTCTGGTGAATGTGCTCAATATTAAGGCGTATAAAGTTTAGTTCAGCCATTAATATGAATTAGCTTTTTGTAATTGTGAAATAGATCAAGTGTGGCTGTATACATTTATTATAAATTGGTTATGCACAACACAGTTAAACAAGGCCACTTTATTTTGCCATAACTCAAATCGATTATAATATCTGGTACTTTATGAAGTAAAGGGGCATAATGTTCGATTAAACACATATGATACAATGACAATCAGGAAGCGGGAAATGTACTTGCTGGGAAACACGCGTACACACACAAAATCCGCACAAACACTTTCCAGTTTCGTTTAATCACCTATTTATATTTTAAAATTGTACGAAATTCTTTTGATTATTTAGCTGAGGATTAAGAATTTTGCATACAACAGTCACAGTAAGGCGTAATTCCTTTTGGAAATCCATCTGATTTGATGTGTGTATCATAACCTTTGTGGCCAGATATTGGGTTAACGTTCTCCTCTACGCCAGCTGTGTGTAGCATATAATATCCTTAAAATTCGCTTCCTTAGTAATCAGCAAGTCGGGACTTCATAGCGCACTGAACAGCTATGTCCCTTGTATAAATAAGCTATTGTGGACTTTTCGATTGCAGAGAGCTCATTCTTTGCATTTAAATTTAGCAGGCGCTTTTTAGCATATCTGAGAAGTCACCGTCTGCTTACTTTTTCGAATAAATATTCCGGATAGTGTGCGTCTCCTTTAAAAGGCATACTGACATATATTAGCTTTTGGTTGGGTACGGTTGAATCGCTTTTTTGTCGTTGTTTATGTTTAATGTTTGCTTGAATAGAAGTTTTGGATGCCCCTTATCTAATAATGTTGCTTTGAGAACCGCTAGTTGTGGCCGTTGAAAATATTCAGGATAGATTTTCTTTATTCTGCCGGATAAATTACGTATCAAATTTCACTTTTGCGAGATTATGCCAGCGCTATTGTAATGGATGTACTGTCCTGTCAGTGTCTGCTTTCAATAACCGTTCAATTTTGGACTGCCGTCTTCATGTTCAAATAGCAACGCCTAAGACAAAGGCAGTTCGCTAGACTGAGGAATCATGCACCAGCAAGTAAACTGTATGCAATAGTGCACGTAGGTAAAATCTTTAGGCACGTCATATGCTTAAAAAATAACACTCCAAATCAGATCGATTTCCACGTACTCCACAAAGTTGAAAATTAAAAAAAACGGCCTTTTATATGCCACAATCACATCTTCAGCTAAATAGATAAAAGAATTTCGCGCATGTTGTGATTTTAAACCGGTAATTATTTGTGCGAGTGTGTGTGTGTGTGTGTAAACGCGTTTCCCATCATATACGTTTCCCGCTTCCTATTTGTCGTTGTATTATGTGTTTAATTCAACTTTCAATAAAGTAACTATATTGAGTATCAAATATTACAGTTGAGTTGAGTTCTAGCGAAAAGAAATTTGCCTTTTTTAACTGTGCTGTACATACCCGCTTTATAAAAATGTTTACTTCCACACATGATTTATTTCTCAATTGAAGTTAAAAAAAGACTGCTAAAAATATGTGAACGCCAAAGCGGAACGCTATCTATCTCATATGCGCTTCAATGACTCTTCATCTTTGTATTGTAATGCACTATACACCGGTTTCTTATCAACAGTACAAGCATTAGCAATTGTAATTACATAATTAGATTTATACTCCTCTATAAAATGTGGTAGGTAACCGTTAAAAATAAGAGTAAAACGCCCACCACTCAATTTAGTCTGAACATAATCAGGCGCACAAATACACAATATCCATTTAAACATTGTATTAAATAAGCCTGTTTCCAATTCAGGGGGCAGTGTCTATTTAAGTGTTGAAATTGCACTTTCCATTTGTTCTTGTGGAAGACTAATCTGCACAATGTGCCATCGGTGCTTTGTTTGAGCTACACATCCAAATACCCAGAGCATCATTCTCATCGTTAGCAATTGAAAATTGAACAGTCGAATGCCATTTACCGAATTTATTAAACAGCATTTCTGAATTCGCATGGCTGTCTCAGACCAAAAAATTACGAATGTGGTTCTAAAATTCACATCGGCTAATAAAAGTTCTGTTTAATTATGGACTATTTGATAATATCAACTCGATATCGATCTTTATTGGTTCCTTCACAATGTTTGTTAAGCCTGCGTTTTTGTAGAAATATATTAATTTATCACCATCTTAATCAATAAAAATGTATGCTTCAGGCAATCTTTTCAGTTTGTGATCCGTTTTCGACTATATAGTATAAATATTCCTTCTTACCAAATAACACTATGGGGATTCTTTGTATACTATTTAAAAGAGCAGATAAGTTAGTGAATAAAATAAGGAACTTTTAATAATTATTGTGCTTTGCTTGAAGGGTACTTTTGTTTGGTGATGATGCTTCTTCTTTTGAAATTATTTCTTTTGCGTCGAAATGGTTTATCCTTCATTTTACTACTTTGATAATAATTAAATTAAATCTTTCAGTTATTTAGTGGTGGAGATACCGGTTTGTTTTAAAATAAGAAGCTCAATTCATAAATAAGTAAACCGGAAGGTTTGAATGAAATAACATCCGATGAATATTAAAAAGAAAAACTATTTTGGCGAGAGTTAGAAAACTATTTCTCAGCAAGATTAATATTTTTTAAATATTGGACTTATTTTTGTATTTCTCGACTCCATTTGTCAACTAATAAAATGAGTGAGGCTAAATTGTTCATAATAAACTTTGCAGAATTCTATGGCTTGAAGAGGCACAGTCAAATTATTGTTTCATTTGTATACTGGTGTCTAAATCTAATATATTTGTAACACTAGCAGTTTAAATCAAATTTTTATTCGAATTTTCTTTGTGTATCATACACATAGTTTTATGAATGTAATCTAGTGTGCCTATTTTTGTATGTTTTTGAGTGTAAATTGAACACCAAATTATCTTCGCCTGCTTTAAAAGAAAATAACCACTTCTAGAGCGAATTTAACAAGAATGGGTTGCGCGGGCTGTGATAACAATTATTATAATCAAGGTCTCGATCTTGATATAAACACCTGACCCAATAATTACTTACATTTGTCAGTATAAACTAAGAATTGTATAGTGTTGACCGGTTTCATCCTTATTGGAAACTCATCACGTACTGACATTTGTAAGTAATTAATGAGTCAAGTGTTTATATCAAGATTGCAACCTTGATTATAATAAATAGTTCTATAGTGATGTTTGTCACGGATGCTCTTAAAATGCCAATACGGAACAAACTTAGCAAATTATGCCCAGAACGGAGGTAAATTTTGGCACCAGGCTTGTATGACTTGAGACAAACACCATCACAATATTCGATTTAACCAGTTTTACAATACAGGGCAGCCAAAGTTGCTTACATGTAATAATATTAGAACCATTACTGCCAGTTTACCACTAAGATGAGCTTTTGCATTTGTGTGTCGTGTATAGCAAGGTCAAATCATGTAGGTACTTGGAATTTATAAAAAAAATTTTATTTTGTGGGTTTGTGTCTTTATTTTTACAATTTGTACCAAACGAGATTTATATAAAGTCAAATTTGAGTAATAGTAGATTTAGGGACTACACGGTTTTATTGCGTGGATAGTAGATTTGTATTATCAGTTTTGCAAAGATCCAATTGATGCCCATTTCCATGTATGCATCTAGTTCCTCTTCGTTCTGACTGGGTGCTGATTCGTCTTCTCACTCCGAAGACTTCAATTTCATTCGTACTAACCACAGGAAATGAGATATTAATTTGGTCTCATCAAATCCTTATCTCTATATTGTAAATCCAGTATTTGAAGACTCCGTAATTTAAGAATGCATATTTTCATTCCGTCTGAGTGGTTTGAGAAGAAACTGAAAAGGATTACCGAATAAGTATATTTCCTGAAAATATCTCTTTCTAATCTGGCTCTATTCCACTATATTTTTACATCCATTTTTACATCATTCAAGAAATAATGAGTAATAGTACCTTATTTTTGTAGCGTAAGTAAAAATAATAATTTCATCATTATTTAACAAATATTTTATAATAAGTAAAACCTTAAGAAATATGTTATTGGACTAAATATTCTTTAGTTCGTAAGGATATGGAACACCTTAACTTAATTGGACATGTGCTACTTTTGAGATAATATACCTGCGTTATTAATTATACAATAAAAAACAAGGATGATCTCATAAAAAATATTGCAGTAAGTCATTGAATCAAACATTGTTTACACGAGTTTCGTCAAAATTCATTTAATTCAGGTTTGTGGATATAGGATAAATACATATTTTATTTCTTTTAACTAGTCAGGCAATGTATCGAAACTAGTTCAAATATGACCAGGAGGATAAACCATAGACTACATGCACGGAAAGTATAATCCCGTGCACATTCTTTTATTGCTTAGTGGCGACTCATAAGTAGGAGTCGTTATTTCGCCCTTTACAAACTATATAATTGGTTGACAAATGTGTGAAAACAGATCTACCTAATTCTGTTAGCTAGGTTGTTCACTAAGTTTCTTTTGTGGGATTTTGGCACACTGCTATTGTAATGAATGTATTGCCCGGTAAATGTGGATTTTCTATGTATATCCTATGTCAAATCATCATTTTCTTCTCGAGTGAGTTTGATGTCAAGGAATGAAAAACTACTGTCTTTCTCTATTGTATTTATATATATATATATATATATATATATATATATATATATATATATATGTGTGTATAGTCATTATCAAATAAAAATTATACAAGATATCAAATTCAATGCATCATTTAGACTAGTGTCATCATTATTTGGCACTAATTAAATACTTGATATAATTTCCGCGAATGGCGATTTAACCGGGGCTCATTCACTTCAGTCTTTAAATTCCTCAACTTTGCCACAAAATCTGCATACCACTTGAAATTTTCACTTATTTAGTGTCTTGTGATTCTTGGTCAGCCTTTCCTTTAAGTGCAACTTATTTGGTGTCGCATTTGACTTCAAGATCCAACTGACCTCTTCGTTTCACCTAATTAATTGCATTTGCCATCTTACACAATTGCAAGTTTTGACTAGTAAAATATGTAGAATAAATATCATGCCGTGAAACTTTAATTGAATAACCTTTCCCCAGATGTCATGTTGCCTGTTTTACAATGACAGATACGGATAGGTTAACTAGAACTTTATGTCGAAATCGATACCAAATAAATTCCTCCCGAGTACAGAAAGGATTAAGAAATATAATTTGATATAGAGCCGAAAATTTGAAGTAGTGCTGGTCTCGGGTATCAAAGTGGATGGATAGTAAATATGAGGCAAATGTGTCACGATTAGAGCACTATTCGCTAAAAATCTGACAAGTACCCGATAAGTCTCCAAATAAGGACAATACCGGTCTAAATGAGGTATTGCATTTGTTGCTCTTTGCAATATTTAGCTTACAATGACGCATTTCGTTAGAAAACATCCTACTAGAATGCATTATATATATATGCGTACTATGGGCTGATGTGTGTTTTCTGTAGGTGTGTGTATGTATGTGCCTAAATGACTAACGAGGGTAATACGAAAATGTATAGCGACTATGAATGCTAATAATCGCCTTTTATTGAAGTCGTCGATAAAGAATATAAGAATTACACAAGGATTTATTTGATACTGATCAGTTCGCCATCGTATTTCAAGAGAACCATGACGCTTTCATTTTCAATTATGCGAAATTGACCCTATCAGAAGGGCAGTAAGAAATCTTATCGCTTGGAAATTTTTTCGTGTATTGCGTGTAATGCAATTCAACGAAGAACTAACTGCATGAATTCTAATTAATCCAATAACAGCAAACATCTTTGCATATGAGCAAAACCATTCAGAATTCACACACTCAAGAGTTACGGCAAGCCGAAGAATCACAAAATAGTAGGAACGCAAAATTGCTGCAATTTAGAACAATTTAAGCTAATGATCACCACTGTACAACACAAACTGGAAGGAGACTTAAAAGATATCTTACAGTAATCACCAATTGCAACATCGAACATTTTTTTGTTTGTAATACTTTTGAATTAGAAAATAAACTAAAATCAAATCTCGTGAAGAATAAAATATGATTTATTTCTATGGAATAATTATACTTCAAAACATCCTTGTTGGCAAAACCATCAATTTCCACCGTAGGTTCAACGATAGTAACTCCTCACCGTTCTCCACATCTATGAGTCATCCAAAAATTCTCCTCAAAAAGCGCATTGAAGAACTACAATTCAACGGTCAATAATTCAAACAAGGGAAAGGAGTGGCAATGTGCGGTCCGTTAGGATGTTTGCTAGTTCCATTTGGAAAATCAAAACTAATGTAAAATTACTGTTACGCATGTCTAAGGTGTGTTGAAAAAAATTCGTAAAAATAAATGATGATATAGAAACGATTGGAAGGCTTTAAAAATTTAACAGCGTGGACGATTATATTCAGTTTACTTGTAAATGCGAAAATTCTAAGTCTAACATCCTGTCTTACTTGGACGTATTGCTATTGAGGCGGAACTTATATCGAAAACAGATTGGACAGTGCATCCATTACAACAGCACTGTCCCAATTTATCAAAAGTGCAATTTAATACTCAATTTGTTCTACCGAATAAATAAAGTCTGTTCTGGAGAATTGCCTTGCGAAGTACTGGTAGAGCTCAAAAAAACGTTATTATAAAATGAGTGTCCGGATATCTTTGTCGAAGCAAACATAACATACCACACATTGCTACTCCCTTGCCTGGTGTGAATTATTGACCGTTGCAATTGAATTGTAGTTCTTCAATGCACTTTTTGAGGAGAATTGTTGGATGTCTTATAGATGTGGAGAACGGTGAAAATGGGTTACCATCGTTGAACCTACAGTGGAAATTGATGGTTTTGTCAACAAGGATGCTGGGAAGTAGATTTATTTCATAGAAATAAATCATATTTTATACTTCACGTGATACGATTTTACTATATTTTCTAATTCAAAAGTATTAAAAACGAAAAACGTTCGACATTGCAATTTGTGCATACTGTAAGATAACTTTACAGTGGTGATCTTTAGCTTAAATTGGTCTTAATTGCAGTAATTTTGCGTTCTTACTACTTTGTGATCCTTCGGCATGCTGTAAGTTGTGAGTGTGTGAATTCTGAATGGTTTTGTCCATATGCAACGATGTATGCTGTTATTGGATTATTTAGAATTCACCCAGTTAATTCTTATTTGAATTGCATCGCACGCAATACACGAAATAATTTTCAAGCTATAAGATTTCTTACTGCTCTTCTGATAGGGTCAATTTCGAATAATTGAAAATGAAAACGTCATGGGTCTCTTGAAATACGACGGCGAACTGATCATTATTAATTAAATCCTTTTTGTAGCTCTTATATTCTTTATCGACGGGATTCATTAACCGGCGATTAATAGCATTCCTAAACGCTTTAAGCTCGCGTGGATTTATGCTTCAATGCCTGATTTATTTTTAAATTCAGTTTGTAAATGCATTAAATGGATGAACTAAAATTTATACTTTATTGATAAAAGGAGATAAAGGTAGCAAAATTGGCAAATAAGAGCTATCATAAAAAAATTTCAAATAAGAGTGATGAGATTTGATCTGTTATAAAGAATCATTCATAATAAATCTTAGCAATAAAATTCTCTGTCGTTAAATTTTAGTTAATACGCATTTGTATATATTTTTCAAAAGTTACCCAATTATACCAAAGCAGGAGATTCTATTCTTCGTATTTTCTAAATTCCTACTTAAATTACTAACAACTATTTGTTTATAAATTATTTTAAAAATAGCTAAGTAGAAATTGTTCTTTTTCCTTAATTTCATTTGTGTGCAAGCAATATTTGACAATTTCGTCTGTCAGAATCGACATTGCCCGACTACTCAGCAATTAAAACATTCTCAGTTCCAAATTGTTTTTGACAGGATTAACGCCGCAGACGCGGTGTCGTTTCAGTCAATACCAAAAATTAATTTATCCACAGTGGCTAGCAGCCAGGTATGAAACCAACGCTTAAATGTATCAAAGTCCACTTTTTCGATTTGCAGATAAAACCAGTCACCAGTCTCATCATATTTCAATATCTAGCACAAAAACGAGAGCTCACCGTCTACAAACTGACTAGTTCTACTCGAGCGTCTGCTAAAAAATGCAACTTAGCTACCTGCATAGCATCTATTTGATTGACTAATAAACATCAGGCAGGAATTAGACAGCTGAGCAAGTGTAAATTTTTGGCCAATCTGATAGTCATTTTACGTAATTCGTTATTCAGATTAGCGGCATTTCAGCTTAAATAATGTATATAATAGATACTATTTAGTATCCACATTTTGCGAAAAACATTTTCGCCTTGTAGATTTCAACTTTTGCTGCAATAATTTGACGTCATTTTTATAGTGTTTGTTTTCGGAGACCTATTAAATATGCAACGTTGTATTAGGTGTTGCGCACCTATTAAAAAATTAGCTCAAATAGAGCCAGAAGGATAAACCACATTTAGCATGAAGGGAAGGTATATTCTCATGTGCAAAATTGGTTTCATGCATACTGGCGACTCCTCAATAGGAGCCGGTATTATGCCCTATACACAATATATATTTTGGTGGGGAATTTGGTACAATTTGACATTACAATCTCCTATACTAATTTAGATTCAAGATGTAATGAATTTAACTTCATATAAAGTTGCGACTGGCGGTAGTTTTGTTATGTTGTTCGACGACTGGTTAAATACAATGGAATTGGTGTTTGCTTCAAGCTTGCAAACTTTATTTAAAAAATTGTTACCACCACCCGCGCAATCAATTATTGTTTAATTAACTATTTGGAATCTACATTTTGTGGACATATATTTACAGTAAAGCTATCTATTCTTCTGCAGTTATTTGACGTAATTTTTTCTCCAATAATTTTTAATTTTTCAACTATGAAATAACTAGTTGCCAGACTTTAAAAATTTTCCGAAACCATTCACTATTGATGTTTAACTAGATTTTTCCGAAAATATAGCATATGCTCAAATTCCTATTATCAGGTAAGCAATTGGAAAGTTGCTCATCATTTATTTATTTATTTTTAATTTCCCGTCAGAACTCAATTATTTACCAAACATATTAATTTCACATTTAGGTAGACATTCACGAGTATCGATATGAATGCTGTCCCCACTGCTTCACTTCACTTTGTCAATTATTTATTATTTATTTCTGTATTTTATTTAATAAGACTTGATATTTGAATAAATTAGATCGGCTTTTATTCAGAATGTATTTTTTAGTTAAAATAGAAATCATATAAAAAATATGTCTGTCCCAATAAATCTGCGCGTAAGTCAGTCTGTCAACATAGGTAAACTGTGTTGCTCCTGACGATCACATAACAAAGATAAAGTAGTAGCTGTAACAATAATTGTAGGTAAAACAAAACGAATGCTAATCATAGTTTGGATTTTCAGCAGTCGTGCTAAAACCTTATTAGCTGAAATCATATGTTTTTAGCTACCATCATCAAAACGTATTAACGCATGGTCAGTAATGCTCAAATAATATTAAACTGATTCACGAAATAACCGAAGATGTAATACCGGCAAAGTTGAAACTAACTAGAAGGGAATCATTAATATCGTATGTTCGGCACAGTGTTAAAAGAAATTTATCCATGTATAGATGGTAAGAAAAAGATAAAAATAAAATTTGTGCATGATACATGGAGTACCTAGCCACATTCCTCACCAAAATTTATAATGCGTAAAGGGCGTAATACCGGCTCCTACTGATGAGTCGCCAGTAAGCACAAAACGAATGTGAACGAGAGTAAAATTTCCGTCCATGCTGTCTTTGGTTTATCCTTTGGTCACAAATGAACCAATTTGTTACTAGGTGTGCAACACCTAATGTAAAATTGCATGTATATTAGTTCTCCGCTCCAAAACATTATCTACTTAGCCGCAAGTTAGTTTATATAGGTGGAGGTGGATATGCCAGAGTCCGAAGGAACAGAAGGCCTTGTCTCAGTGATACCAGAATGAATAGTCTAACACTACGCGATAGCAATATACACAAAACCAAGTTTACAATTTGTCAATGCATGACAAACGACACAGTAGTATTGCGACGTACTGTCGGCTCATCCTGATGAGTCGACAGTAACAAAAAGAATTATGCGTACCTGAGTTTCCGCATTTTGGCTCATGCTAATTTATTCGCATCACTCGAGAACCATAGGAATTAATTTGTTCCTGAGCATATCAAGTCTACTGCTTGAGTTTAAATTTAGTTAAGAAGGATAGGTCGTGAATCGGGTTGTGTGGGCCTTCTAGAATGGATATTCAAATTAGAAAAATTGGGTATTAGCTATTTACTTCAACTTATTTTTAGTTTATTTGGATATATACATCAATGAATTGATGCGGTTAGTGGACTTATTTACGTTGACTGGATTTAAACGATCATTGGATTCAGTTATATTGCATCGACCTGCTGCCTTTTAACATCGTGTTCAAAGGAATATTCATTCGGTATTCTCACAAACTGAATTAGAAATTGCAATCCTTAGCTTTAACTTAAGTGTTCTATCAAAGCTGGTGGAATTGACAGTTGACCAATCATTTATCAGGCATCAAGTGACTGAATTTTTTAAAATTTTCCGGCGGTTGTGTTTGATCATCTCCCCATCTCAACTATGTGTTACGGCCCATTGCAAAAAACGAGTGTCCTCTATAATGGAGTTTGTGTACCTATAGTAAGCAAAAACTAACTATCACTCCCCATTTTCAAACGTATAAATTGCCTCTGCTCTGATCAGCTCGCTGGGGGAGTGTTTTGACACTTTAATTTGCATTCCGTTTTAAAATCATTGGTAGTTTTTGGTCACTACACACATAAGACGAAGAAATTATGATTTTAAAACACTGAAATCTCGATCTGACTTCATTTCATTTGGAAGTACAAATGAAGCTCGATAATGAACTGCTGCAGAGACTCGTACAGCAGTTTCTGCAACTCGCATATGGTAGCTAAACATACTGCCAACAAAGTTAACTGTTTTAAATTGAGCTTTATGTATTGAATACAGTCGACAATTAACGGTATTCTTTCGAACCGTCGTAAAGTCCATCCCCTCCTCAACGTGGTACGACGGTGTCAACCATGTTTCGATGGCCGATCGTACATGGGCTAACGGGGCTATGGCGGTGGTGTCACCAGGGCGTGGTGGATTTCCGACCGGCAATCGGATTTCCTATAAAATACCACATGAGCCCGACGACGGCACCATGACTCGGCGTGTGTTCTCCGCCACAAAAGGGTTCAACAGCCACAGGATTACATGGAATCCTGGACAGTACCCCGTACTTCCGAATGACAAATGAGCTCTCAACAGCCACCGGCAACCATGCAACTTACTGCTGCCTTGCAGACTGCGCTTGGATGTGCAAAGGCTAGAGGTGCGTCCTCGATCAAAAAGCCGATTGGTGAGGGGACACCACTTGTACCAAATTCCCAAGAAACTCCATGAAACGTCACTGGAGCCGGCTTATCCTCCAAAAGGAGTCAACCGCAGTAAAGTACAGTAAGTCTGGGTTCCTGTGTCGCTACCTCCCTCTCTCCTTAAATGATTGCTCATTTCGAAACTCATCACTAGCGAGTAATTAATTTCAACTTGGCCAATCCAACTTCGCTTTCACATAACGGTTGTTCTCGTCGTGTAGCAGAGGCGATTAACGTGTCGCTCTTGCCTTTGTCTAGCATTAAAACAACCCCTAATATGCACTTGTTTCCATTAAATATATGTAGGTTTGATGAACATTTAAAACGAAAATAGTAGTTGTCTAGTTTCTGCTGTGGCAGCACGTAGCGCCCAAATAGTCGCAGTCTATTTCGTGATATCATCAGCTAGACCTTTCCTTTGGTTTCAATAACATCCTTCCGAATATTGGCAACGCATATCTTGTATGGTGATGCAAATACCCTATCAGCGTTACAATTTCAGTCCACCGGTTCTGCTTATTTACAGCTTATTCAATTCTGATTTAAAAACCTAAAGTTGCTCTGTCTCGTGAAATCGACAAACTAGGGTTAATAGAATCGACGATGAACATATGCTGGGGATGAATAGAAAGGTGATTAATCGTTACAGTCCACGGTCTCGCTCCGGCTGCATCCATTATCTCCTCAAGTATTCTTTTTTAAGCCTAATTGATTTCCCTAGGAATTCTTCTCAACTATTCAGATCAACTACTATTTCCTTACACCAAGGATTAATGAACTGTAGAAATTAATTACCTCGCTTGATATTCAAGATTTCTTGCTTATTAAAATTTTTTATTCCCTGCCCTTCAGAATGACAATCTTTTCCTCATTAAGTGATAACCAGCTTTGCTAAATAGCTGAGCAGTCGGCCGATTGGGCAGAATGGCAGGATGCGCCAAGTCTCCGCTTGCATTGAAGCCTCCAGAAATCTCAAATGACTTGAGATTTTAAGTTACTGCGAATTTATATCATAATACAGCTTATCTGTCCGTGTTGTCTAACGGTCACAAAATCCTTTCACTATTGTTGACACACTCGGGACCAAAATTCTGTCAATTTCGTTTTAGTCATCAAATCATTGCATAATTTTGGGCAATTTCAACTTTCATTATGCAAACTGGTCTAGTTAAGCGTCAGGAAACTATCCGTTCGTTCAATTCTTTGCTTGCAATTTGCCAAACAAACTCGTATAAATTTCTAAACAAAGCAGTAATCATCTCGAATGTATCCGCTCCGTTAAAAAATTGATCAACATCCAGCAACACGAGATTTTATCGAAGCTTGATAATTGCCCGATTTCCTACTGTATTCTTTTTATTTCCTAGTATGGAATGAGACCTTACAAAAGTATAGACATTTAACTGTTTGGATAGCCTTGTGCCAACCATGTAATGCTATAGTATGGTGTGAAATCGTTTCAGTAGACGATGAAGAACCATACGCCACGCGGATTTATAATGTACTTTTTTCACGCCTACTTTTAAACGCCTCCATCCGGAAAATTTTTAGCATCAACTTCAAGATAACGCAGTTTAACTCAAGGTCGCACTCATTCTCTTTGGAGCATTGCTGATTATATTTGAGTAACGCTGGAGAAAATTGCTGGTTAACATAAAGTACATTCAAATGGATGTAGACTCCCGTGGAAAACTCACCATCATGAAGAAACAGAAACTTAAAAATTCCACGAACTCAAACAGAAGTGTCATTTTCTTACATGACATCAACTAATTGGACGATTACCCGAATTTCCTTCCAATAATTATTATAATCAAGGTTGCGGTCTTGATATAAACACCTGACCCATTAATTACTTACATATGTCAGTATAAACTAAGAATTGTATAGTGTAGAAAAGGCACTTCATCCAGTAGACCGGTTTCGTCCTTATTGGGAACTCATCATGTACTGGCCAGAATTTGCCGCGGACAGGACTTGAACCTGGGCACGTCTGCTACGGAATCTGGTGCTCTAACCACTGAGCCATCCTATCAATTGTGAAGGTTAACAAAGGTGTTACAACGAGTCTGCACTGGTTCTTTCTTACCGGCGATGGTTGTAAAAATCATCGGAATTATTAAGCCAAAACACCAGTTCTATCCATATTGTATATTCGTTTGTTAGGAAGCATGTCTGAGTTTAAATTATTACACTTTTCACGCCGAAGTTTTAAATAGGATACGTTAACTTATTACTATACCCACGAAACGTTTGAAGTGGTTTGGCTTCAATGTTCTAGCAGATGGCAATAATTTTAATTCTTTTACGAAGTAATATACAAATTTGATTAAATCAGGTTACAATTAGTCTCTTTTTTGATAAATAAAAAAGGTTCGTGAAAGGTCGGTCTGTCTCCACAAATTTAACTAGCGTTCTTAATCAATACTATTCCGCCATTTCTAAGAAACACGATCAACATGTTCTCTTCTTAGATATTTATAATGCTTTCGATTCTATTACTTTCTCGCCGACAGCATCTGATTTTTATAAAGTATGGAGTTGGAGACGGTGTTTCTAAGCTTATTATTATCTAACACATTAACAGACCCACGGCTGTACGAACAGGCAATAATCTAACGAGGTCATCTCCTATCATTTCTGGATTTATACAGGACTCAGTTCTTAGCCCAGTACTGTTTAACATATCATATATATATACTATACATATATATATATATATATATATATATATATATAGTCTATCTTGACAGTCTTCTTCTCTTGTGACTGAGTCGCCACATGAGGGTAATTTCCTTCATACAGGAATTCTCATGTCTATTTTATCGAATTTCCTTTCACCGTGCCTCAATTAAACACGCAAATTTGTTAGAGTTCAGTTCAATCCCACCACGCCCAAACATCTTCTATGAAATCTGTTTTTCTCTATGGTTGCAAAGGACTTCAATGCGATAACCACGGAGATTATATTTCTGTATTTAATAAATTCCTTTCTGTTATTACTTACCAGAAGCGCAGCTGGTCTCTTTCATACTGTTAATTTATCTTGTCACTGGTATAAATATTTCCGGTAATTGCACCGGACTTAGTGGGAATCTACACTTTTTATTCGTTTTATTGTGGCACGTATGCCACGTATGCACTTGGTATACGTGTGAAACTTTTATACATGGTATTCTTTCATTGCAGTTCCATTTTTCCCGATTTATTTTATTGTTAATTCTAGTCAAATAGAAGTTCATTTAAAACAAATGTAACAACGAAGATTTATTATCTTAGATGAGTTTTTAAAAGAAAATAATTATTCTGTAATTTAAGTAGTTATATATATACATATATATATATATATATATATATATATATATATATATCCAGCAATAAAGAGAAACAGCCGTTAATGTCGATATCAAATATTATTTACCAATATACATGCGCAAGTTGTCGATCAACTTACGTAGGCCGATCGACCAGACGGTTAATTACTCGAATGAGAGAACATTGTAACTTAAACGCCTGTTTTAAATCAAATGGTGAATACACGTCTGCAATTGCGCAACATATCGTTGAAACATCGCAAGTTTTTTCTCCAGACGTAGTATTCAAAATAGATACTAAATGCAATAACAAAAGGAGCTAGCCACATACGAAGCCTTATGTGTAAACAAATTGCAGCCGGATTTATGCAAGCAGAAGAAACATGTTCAGGCAGTGCGTTTTAACTGGATGTGACGCACGCAATTGATTGTTTTCCGTTTTTTCACACTCTCTCTATGGTTGCATATTTCTATCTTGCTTTGACTTCCAATTTATATATAAAAATATGTTCATTAGTAGATACTTGAGGAGATAATAAGAAAAAACGTTTTTTGTATCTGATAAAATTTCTTTTGTTTTTGCACATAGGAAGGGTACAATGATTTTTATTAAAGCTCGCGTTTCAAAAGAATATATATATGCATATTCTAAAGCTACATTTTTTATTTTGTTACATTCTTCCGTTTTCTATAAAATTATTAACTGGAACTTTAATTGTCTGAAGTTGTTATCATTCTTTGCCTACAAGACTTACTTCGTTACCATATCTCGTATTGTTTGTAGACGTTGTTCTACGTGGAACGTTGCACTTTTGTTGCAATTCCTTAGTTAAATAATTAAGACTTCAAACGAATGTTTCGTTATTTTAATCCAAATATGCTATCGGAGAGAATCTAGTAATCAATTCCTCTCAGTTTAACCCATTTTCTTTTTAATATATAATTACTATGCAGGCATTTGATTACCGTCAGTGTTAACTCTACTGCATTTTTTATCTACATATTATATATTAGTTTCATTGAAGCAATAAACAGAGCACAATTGCTAACCACCATACATAATTTTATTTTTAATTTTTATCCTAAATTGTATGAAATATTGAACAATTTGGTTTATTTTCCCAGGATATTATTTTATTTTTATCTTTATTATTAAATGTATTATTATAAGTAAAATAAGCACTGACAACTATGCCAATTATATCAAATTCTTAATTATACAGGTATTGATTTGACCTCAATTTATTGATCGATGCATATAAGGCTTTAGATTTTAGAGCTTTCATAAAAAACCAATAAATCCTATATAATTTAAAGAATAATGTGTAGTCCATTGTGTTACGCTACAATTATTGCGGAATATTGTCACAAACGCGAAGTCCAATCGCCCACACAATTTTTATTACCCATGAATGCTCAAAAATATTTGCATACATTTTGCACAAATAAATTCTTAGACCCATCCGCGCATTTAATGATAGTTTAATTGTAAAATTAGTATAAACGTGGAGAAAGCTGTCACAATTTGATATTTATTAATGCACAGAAATTTTGCTATCGTGATTTGAAGCCATATGCAATCTATTTTGAAACTACTATAGGTGGGATACGTATGTCTGTTTTACCATTTAGATGTATATATATATATATATATATATATATATATATATATATTATATACTTTCTTAATTAGTCTGTTTGACATCACGCTCTGATGATGACGATGGAAGCTTGAAACAAGTCAGTACGTATGACCGACGTTATTTCTTCAATTTTGTGCGATTGTTCAGATTCAGCTGATTTGTGTTCATCTCAAATTTGTAAACTGGAATAAAAACTGGAATATCTTGAACTTGAGAATTATCAAATTACATGAAATTTTTCCATATAAAATATTTCCTATGGAAACTTATTTTAGTCGTTAAATTATCCCCACATCTATCAGTATCCGCTAAAATAGTGGTCTATGGGCCACTTTAGGTGTTATGTTGATTATTCTCTTGACAAAATTTCGATTCTCTAGGTTCGCATTATGTATTAAACGCCTCAGATTCATTACCTAATGACAGGATCAATATTTTTCACAAGCATAGAACTACTATACGAAATACACACGTTTGTCTCTGTTGTCACGTATTGGTTTTCTACTGAAATATTTAATATTAAACTATGTTTAAAGTTTTGCTAGAATCTCAGGTGTTCCCACTGTTTTTTTTCTAAATTCTAATTAAAATTATTCTATCTCCAAAAGCCTAATGCTGCTACTCTTTATAGGCATAAATTATATTTTACATAATGAGCTAGCTTGGGAGTCGCATTGTTCAAGAATTTACATGAACTTGAATCTACTATTTCTTTAGTACACATACCTCTAGGATCAATAGTCCCCTATTATCTCACTAATAGCATAGTTGCTTTGAGACCTTATGCCGGCTTCTACAGATGAAACGAATGTAAACATGTGAGTATACTCTATACTCTTACTATATGAGACATACTTAATACATAATTGCATATAAAATTGTTCTCATCAATCAAGAAAATGTTAATCTGAACTGTAGTGAATTTAAGCGTATCTTGAAATTAATTGATTTGGTACCTCGTACTGACTCGTCATCCAATTTTTCTCTACCATGTTTCTATTCGGCAACGAATAGTTTTGGTATCAGGTAGCGACACGGTAACCATAGTATTGGTACACTTTACAGGTTCAATTTATATAATATATAGTGAGTTGGCTTTGAGGTCGCATTGGCGAAGATTTAATATGAGGTTAGCTTCACTATTGTTGGTATACAAGGTCATATACGTGATTTTATTGTCTAAATATCCCAAATTGCTTATACAAATGTACAGTGGGTATAGGGCGTAATGCCGGCTCCTTCTGATGAGTCGTAAATAAAAACGAAAGGAATGTGCACATGAGTGTATACCTTCCGTCCATGTTGAAATTGGCTTATCATTCTGTTCATATTTGAACTAATTTGTTACTAGGCAGCAACATATAAGACAAGTGTATATATATATATATATATATATATATATATATATATATATTAGTTCATTGCAATAATCAGTATCTAAATAAACATAATTTTAGCTTCAAACGACACGAAAGGATAATGCAATTTATTCAGTTTAACTATATCAAAATGCATATAAATTGATTGCATGGCACAGAGGAATTTTCATTATAAAGACTATTACGCCGAGTTATTTACATACTTTGTTACTAGACCTTTTTCCCAACGAAGAGTTATCACACAGACCCAAAATTCCTCTCGATAGCTTGATTCTGTGATACTTGGCGGTGTGGAAATTGGAGTGTTGTTGAAATAAATAGCGCGGATTTAGGACAAGACGATCACCGTGTCGATCGAAACATCATTCAACAAATATCAAGAAGAATGTTGTGCGTATTTGTGTGTGATAGCTCTTTCAATGGAAAAGAAATAGTCCGGTAAAAAAGGAATTTGCTGGTAAGAAAAAATAACTTTGCAATGTGTTAATCCAAGAATTCAGTAATTTATGTTGAAAATGGATTATTTTTCATTTGAGCGCATTCATATGAGTATTTGTTTCATTAATCCATATACCAAAATTTCATCATTTATTGTTATGCTATTTGCATGTCCTTATGAAACATTATCATTACCTCAATACAAAAGAAATTGAACTCAACATTCAAGCAGCATGAAAACTAATTTAAATCAAGTTTAAACACCAGTCCTATTGCATACACGCGTCTGCAAGTATAAACTAAGTATTGTATAGTGTAGAAAAAAAATCCATCCAGTAGACCGCTATCGTCCTTATTGGGAATTTTTCACGTATTGCTTAGAATTTTAAGCGACCAGGGAGCGACTCTGGGCATGACTAACTCGGAGTATTTTATTCTAACTATTGAGGCACTCTGGCGCAGAGTTATTTCGATAAAGATTGCATGTTATACTTCATAGTTAAGGATCAATATTGCCTATTGACATCACAAGATTATTTTCGGACATAATTTGAGTTCTTCTGAAATTCTAAATGTGAATGTTCGTTTGCTTAAAGAAAATTCCCGAGTATAGTAAATCGCATAACAATCTGTCCTCGGTTTTTCTAGAAGACAACAACAATTTTAGTTCCAAAAATTCAAAACTGAATGCCTGACACAATCGACTCCTTAAGTCTTTAAATTAAATATTAAGTAAAATCTTCAAAACGTGATTTGGTAAACTAAATGACTATTGTATAAATGCGTGATCCGCATATCGGCATTGAAATCAATGGTATCAAAGATTTGTGAAAAACATCGCTATATGCTGTTTCTCATTTTGTAATGAATAAATTGAATTGGTTATAAATTGTACATTGAAAATCAAACTTCCAATAAAACGGAAAAATAACGCTATTTGTAAATTTCTAACAAGTTTTTTAAACGGAGGTTGTCAAAGTAACTTCCGCTTAAAATGCTATGCGTTAATGTGGTGAAAATATGTTTTCCGCAAATTGGAGTGAATATTCGTAGTTTCTGATATTTTATCTCAGTTGTACGAACAATCGCACAAGTGATACTTATTTATAGCTTAAATTTTCATGATATTATAAATTCTTTATATTACTTACGAAAGAAAAAGGTCTGAATTTTAGGATGTGATAGCATATTTTTATGACGAGAAAAAGAGCTAGTTTTAAGTCTTAATGTTCTACATGATTATTATCATATTTATTGCTATTGATTTTTCTTCAAAAGATTTGCACTATTAATTAATACTAAAGTGTGTGTAGCAAGCAATTATTCACGCACATACATTAGAAACACGAAAAATAATGTGGGGTTGCGATATTGTATATTACTCGAAGTGTAGAACACAACTATTACCATAAAATGTAAATATGATACTTTATCGGCTAATTTATGTGCAATCGGATAATAGAAATGTGATATATATTTTTGCTAATTATTGAATTATTTAACAATGAAATAACTCTGTACTCTATATTTGCTTTGATAATTCGAGTTAAGGAGCCATCATATGAATAAAACAATTGGAGGCATAAGAATGTTCTTAATTATCATTTATAAAATGATCAATTGATATTAATGCATGAGGTAAAATTAAACAATAAACAAGCGTAAGTGAAATATTTGTTTCTATTTATTATGAAGCACGAAAAATGCTGCCTTCTTCATGATTGAACTTTGAATGAGAGAAAATTTGATTGGCTCCTGGGAATGTGAACCATTTAATCAGTTTTTTCAAAATTATCATCACTTCTATCCCTCGTTTTAAATTCCACATTTCAATTTTAACGAGTTGGTGTGTCATACTTCAAAGCTGAATCGGAAAGCGATACATAAACGTGACGGTATTTCATCGGTATTATTTAAACAATGAAAGTGTGGTACTGATATTTATCTTGCTTCATTAAGCACGATTAATAAAAAAAACTACGCTTAAATGAAGAGAAAATACTAATAATTTAGGCAGATCCTTTCAAAATTTATATTTATTTTGACAATTATTCTTCTATACATAGCGTTTCCCTGTAAGATTTTTATTAGCATTATTTTTCATGGAATATATATTCATTTTTGTCTTCTACTAACTTAACTACGTCTTAAATGCGCGTGCAATGCTAATACGAGTGAATCAAATTTAATTAAATTTATCTGACATCTTATAACTTCAAATTTGAATTGGGTGTTGTGAAAATGGCACTGATCGATCCATCTTATTTCTGTAGGATTAGAGGGGATACCAAATTAAGGTGGAATTCAATTTAATATACACTAGATGATGAGGTCTGCACACTTTGCACCACCATTTCTCTTGTCGCAAATGCATGTATTTAGGGTTCATCAAATCATATGTAGATATAATTCCTATAGTGAGTTTATAATTTATTGTCGTAACATGAATAATTTTAAGGTTAGCTGACACTAAAAATACTTCATTCAAAATGTTTAGAGGAGATCGCATCGTCAAATTATTCCACATCTCTTCAACACAAATATAGTGTTTTTGCAAGTTGACGCCATCTACAACAAGACATACCTCAATGGAATTGACATATTGCTCAAGTTGAAATTGGCATGATTGCTGGTCCTTTCATGACTCATATGTTGTTAGATCAAAAACACCAATATAAAACTATATACCTGTTTTTACTTTAACAGAATCCAACGTCTTCATTTTTTGGAACACACGTTGCTGAAGTGTGACACCGCAAACTGTTCGCATTAAAAAAAGTCAATATTTCTTTTAATCGGTACTGAATCTAAAATGGTTTAATGGATGATGGCCTAAATAAAGACAAGTTTAAAAATCTCTATTAGGTGGAATTCTGTTTTACACAAGATAATAATTAAAAGAAAGCATCTAGATATAAATAAAAATATTTTTATTGCATTAGCTTGTTGAACCATTCGCTCATACATTCAACTGGTCCCTATTTTACTAAACAAAGTTATTGCACTAAATTTCATCGGCTAAAAGTTTTAAGATATTATTCCAGCATTTTTGCAAGGTTTACGTCACTAAAATAACCAATATTCGAGTTTAGTTAACACGTTACATAGAATAAAACAACTTACCTCAGCCACCCTTACATAAACGTGAAAAACTCTCTTAGTCATCATTTAGAGCACGAAGGAAATCTGAAAACCGAGAATCCGATTTCAATGTTCTTTTCTGTTTGAAAAATCAGAGAAGCGGCTTTTTGCCTTGCAGACTTACACATACTTTATTTGGCAGAACATTTTTATGCACAATTTTGATGCAATTATAATTATAACATGTTGGCAGCCTTTTTTACATAACACAGGTGTTAAGAATGTGTTTGAACTGAAGTTGTGCAAATGGCCCTTTTTGCCATCTACAATGTTGACCAGCCTATTTGGGGCGACATCCACATGTCTGCCTACATTACATTATAAATACTTTGCAATGTGATTCACGTTAGTCTGATGATGGTCATGGAGATTCGAAACGTATCAATAAGTGTAATTGGCAGTAGGCTTTATGTTTCATGCAGGGAGTGGTTATGTCAAATCATCAGATTTGATTTTAGTAGTTTGTTCACAAACAGTGCTATATTGCTATGCTATTTGTAACTTTCGTTTTATGTGATTATTCTAACATTTCGTAAATTAGCCTATTATTTTTGTACTAATGACAAATTATCTGACACGGAATGCATGTATTTCTTCTCCAACACTGTGGTAAATAAATCTAGCGAAGGTTTAGAAAGTCTAATTAATATCATTCTACTAGTTCTATTGTCTTTCATCTTCCCGAATATGATGTTTATTTACGCTCTGCAGAAGGCCTGTTATAGACATTGGTACATTAGGTAACAGCATTTTCATCGTCACAGACTGCCTACAACAGTTATTATCTACTGATTATTCAATGCTAAACAACAGCGAGAAAAAAGGAAAAGAATAAGAAATAAGACGAATTGAAGTTATTTTTTTTAATGGTAAGGAAATTCGTAATAGTTTAAACAAGGGAAATCATTAAATGAGAGTGAATAATGAAGTGGAAGATCTGATTTAGAGGAATGTGTTTACTTAGACAACACAAAGAAAGAAGGCGGCCTAGACATCGACGCAACACCTGTATGGACAAGTCACCTTTCAGATAAGTCGGTATAAGTTATACAGATTCCTTGGGGAATTTTCTTGGATCGCATCATGGAACATTTAACTGATAGAAATTGTTTCTCGTTATAATGTTTTTAGAAATATGTTTCAGTTAATTCTCGAAAACATTTTTTTAATCTTTTTCTTCGATTTCTCTTTATCTTTCCTGGATAGGCTGCCAAGGAAAATCGTGATTTTATTGAAAATTTTGTTAGATAAGCATTAATCTGTTCAACATCCCAATCACGCACATTTTGTCTCCTACTTAACCTTCAGGTCTGTTTGGAAAAAAAATCTTCCACGATGGAAATGGTTGTTGAGATTTTTATTCGTTCATAAGTTTTCCTAAATCACTAACATTTATAGGGTATTATTCATTAATAAATGATTATTCGTAACATTATTTTCCATTGTGAATTTTATCTCGTTTTACTGAGATGTTTGATTTACTAATGTAATTCAATATCACTTCCAATTTATAGTTTCCGAATTATTGGCTGATAATTTGCTTAGCAGCGCTTTCATAAACCTCGCGATTTGCAGTCCTCTTGGTATTCGAGATAAAGGAATTCTTCTAGTGACACTTTATGGGGTTTCCATCTCTTTTTCCAAGTATTTAAAAATCAATGGTTCTAAATTTAATTAAATACTTAGACTTCAAATTTTAAGGTGTTTTGTTCTTGAACTTACAAATTTGGCCCAACTTTTATTGATTGATTACCAAATTATTTATTTATTATTTGATGAATTCAACGTATTTATATTATTTAACTTATTGATTTGATTTCAAAAAGATCTACAATTAGTCCCGATGACTACTTTTGATTGGAATAATCAGTCATATTAAATCATTCACAATTTACTGTATGTCTCGAATTCGCTTGAGTGACGAGCTATTTATTTCTTTTGCAGCATCTTCATGGTGTTTATGCCCGTTTTGCATAGATTATTTTTATACTTCTGAAGTTAAAAGTGGATACATACTTCAATATATTTAAAATTTATGTAATAGTCAACGCCTGTTGAACTACCACGAATTGCTCCGTTGTTCTATAGGCGATCCGTTGTCGTAATTTGTCTACTAAAGTACAGGCTCATTCTTTGATACAGACGGTATTGTTAACCCAAAACGTATAGAATGACATCCTCAATCCTAATGAAGAAAAACATCTGATGTCGTCTTTAGTGATATGATTTACGGACAATAATAAAACATTAAAAAATAATACATTCGATCAAATCAAAGCAGAATGGGATTTTATTACCCTTACGAACAATCTCAACAAGGACTGGAAATTATCTTCCCGACTGCAATTCGACAAATACGTGCCAAAATCACACAGCCTTATTTTAAAATTACACACTTTATTCCTATAATAAAAAGTAAAAACATAAAAAATACTGATTAATGGTTATACGGCTCAGAAGGGAGGCGTTCAAAATTAAGCAAAGGACTACATTAACGTAGTAGCTCACGTTAAATATATCTTTATAGATTTTATGTGATTCTAATCGGTAAGTACACACAATAAGTACTTATGGCAAACGCCATATAGGTAAACACTGTAATTGTGACGTTCTAAATCAAGTTTATAATATTTTCATAATGATTGCCAATCAATCATACATTTAGGTAAACATTTAAATGTCTAAACACTGATTTAGCAAGGCAGTCAATTCTTTTCACCTGCACTACTAGTTTCTTTAGAAACTATTCTGATTTTAAAAAAATTTTGTGAATCAAATAAATACCTCCTAATATTGAAACCAGTATAACCATAGACTTCAAATTATCCGTATATCATTAAGATCACTTTATTTTAACCAAGTTTGCAATCGTGGTAGAAAAATCTGACACCTTATGTACAAACATTTGTCAGTATAAATAAAGTTTTGTTTAGTGTAGAAAGGGTAATTCATCCGGTAGACCGGTTGTGGTCCTTATTGGGAACTCATCATGCCGCGGACAGGGCTCGAACCGGGGCACGTCTAGTTCTGGTGCTCTAACCAGTGAGCCACCCTGCCGCACTAAAAGTAATTGTTGACATAGTCCGCGCAATCAATGTTCGTTTAGTTATACAAATATTTAAGATCAATTTCAAAACGTCAGGAGACCTACAATATTATTTTTTACAGATAAATTATATTGAAGAAAGATAATCCAATCTTCCTATCTGCCGGATTATTACCCTGGTTATTGGTTTGTCAAACATGATTCTATGTTGGAAAAATATTCCAAGCTAATACGAATTCTTTCTTCTCAATATTCACATAAAACACGTAAGCACATGGAAGTGAACAATGAAAAGGTAAAAATAAATTAGGCAATTGTTATTACATTATAATCTGCACTAACTATCCACTTTCGATATCCACAAGCAGCGAAACTAATCTAAAATTATACGTCCTTGTGAATTCTCTAAATGCGCACATGAGCATGCATATAAACCCGGAGCATAGAAATGTAAATAACAAGCTAATTAAATATGTATATGAATGTACCCCATGCAGGTGTGTGTGTAGTTGTTCGGAGAATTGATTACATAATATTATAACAACGAATCATTCGTGACCTCTGCATGCTCGGTTTCCATTAATTGCCGTTCAACTGTTACTGACCTCATTATATAGTATAAACTATTAGAATGTTAATTCTAATAAATCAATATAATTGTCAATAAAGCACGTCCTTGCCAATTCTATTAACCACACGCAAATATACATACACACAGGCACACACACACAAATACACACACACACATATATATATATATATATGCAATATTGAGCTTATACTGACTTTATACATATAATCATAAACCTGCATATTTACTTCAAATCAATATAATTAACTAACATAGTTTAGTGTTTGTAGCATAATGTCAGATCTCTGATCGTTATATAGAACTTCAGCTATTAAGAGATTCCAAACAGGTTCCACCTGAAGAAAAGGCTAACCAGAATGTATAACTTAGTGTTTAACTTATAATTGCGTGTAGTATGCTGCACGGTTGGCACAGTGAAAAGCGCCACAGACGTGCAAGTATATGTTCTCAAGTTCGTATTTATTTCGCGGTATATTCTGCCCTATACTTCAAGGGTTGCCAACAAGGACGAATCAGATCTACTGGATAAACTGTCATTGCTACTTGATGCAACATTGAGTTCGAACTGGTAGTATACATATAGTCAAAATTCTGCAATTAGACAAAAACATATATATATATATATATATATATATATATATATATATATATATATATATATAATATTTTTATTTATTTTGAATATATACGGTCATTTGTTCAGATTATATATAGATTTTCAATAATTGATTCTATCCTCGATCATTGGCAGATATTCTAATGCTGCAGTAATTCATTGATCGACAGATTCCATCTTCCGCTTGGACTCAGTTTGTTGCTATACCTTTTCGAAAAACACAGATATTTTCGATTGCAATTAAAGTTGTAGAATGCAACATTCCCAGTAATTTATCGAAAACAGACAAACATCCTTACTTCCATGCTATGTAAACAACTATCGTCTCCGATATAACTGATTTTATTACATATAAACAGGATCTTACTGTAAACGTTTAAAATTCAATTATCGATTTATAATGTTACAACTATGAGATGCCAATTCAGAGAATAATAGCTTACTTTACTGTATAAATTTGTTTCAATTTGTTTAAAGTGTTTGTTTTTACTGTGAAGCAGTATAGCGTTGTTGAACTTCTGAATTACTGGTAAGTTAATAGTTTTAGTATAAGAATTTCAACTATCGAGGTTCACTGGAAATTTTATAATAATTTTTACATTTAAAAGGGTTTTAGTCTCTTAATTGGTTCAGTTTTTTAGTTGTTAGTTCTTTTGACAATGTAATTAATAATGGTAATAATGACAACAGCAAAGTGCTCGTTTGATCTATTTGCTGTGGATATTTATTAATATATAATGCTGGTAAGTCCATTATATGGGATATTATAACAAATGGAGTACAGCTACTGGACTTATTGTCCCGTTTAAATTTGGAAACTGCTCCTGACATTAGTCGAACTCATAACTGTTTCATTCTGCGCCACTCCACTCTTTCTATGAAAAACGAGACTGCTTTTAATTTCAGGTATTAAAGAAAATTTATTTGACAAGCCTATTAATTACGAAATTGGATATAAAAAAGCATACCAGTACACCACTTATTTCAACGAGAACTGACAGACTTTAGTAACGACAGATAATGAAAGCCGTCTTTGAATACAGTGTGTCATATACCTTTATATTATTTAGCAAAAGTAGACCATTTCAGTAGTCCAGCTAAATATTTCATTAGAAGGGAGTGCAGAACAAACTTAAGCTATTTATAAATCGATTATGCGAAAAAAGTTTTACAATCTATTTAATAGAATATGTAATATGAATAACGAAATATAAAATTAATATTAAACGTCTTATCTGATGTACAACATTTATGAAAAATGAATTTCATTAATGTGTAAGGATCAAAGATTGATATCGTCGTAATTATTATTTGGGCGAGAGATTATAACAATTCATTTAACAAGTTTGCAGCAATGAGAAGTGTACCAATCGTATTTTTTAATCAGTCAAAAAGCATAGCAAGACTATTATTAGTTGCAAGTTCTTATGTTTTCTGACCTTGTATAGTTATCGACAAATCACGATAGCAAACTGCCTAATGACGATGAATCCGAAATTCACATAGAAGGAAAGCTAAATTAGAGATGCGCCTCTCACCTTTAGCCCACTTGCATAAACTGTGCTCGACAGGAAATGTTGACTGCACAGTATCTACGCAATCACAAAATATTAAAATTTTGCATTTTTCGCCACACGTGCATAATTTATACAATTAAAAAGTCACGGATTTTGCGAGAGGTGTTAAGATTTCATTAAATCAAATTTTTGCGCTTGAGATAAACAATAATCTAATTGTCGCACAACATAGCAAAACTACCATTAATCGCACGTGCTGGCGCGTTTCAACATATCATGAGTTTCTTCAGAGCACGATAGTATACTGTCTAACGAGAACCAAACCGAAAATATATAGTAGTACAGCGGCTCCCACCTCTGAAATTGTCGGCTGTTAAATTTCACTGCAATAACGAAAATCAAGTGATTGCAACCTTCTTCCGACTTACAATAGAACAACCATTACTTACGCGTGTAAAGATAAGAATTATTTAAATCAAGTATGTTCATCTGAGATAAGAACAAATCATATTTATAAAGCTATACGTACATCGTTGCAACCACAGGTAATGTCAAATTTAGACTTTCCACAATCATCATCTGCATTTCATTAATCCATTTACAAACAACGATAATATAATTTTTTATATGCCATGCTCATACAATGTCGTTAAATATGAGTTTGAAAATAAACTATTTGAAAACACAAGACATAAATGTAAAAAAAAGTTAAGAGAAAATAAACGTAGTGCGAATCGAATAGTTGAGAAAGTATAAGATATTGTTTCCTGTATACAACTTTTTTGGCTCCTTTTACAAATATGCACAAACAGCCAAATTTGATTTCTGGAATGGACACAGTACCAAATTTTCATTTGATATTGAAACATTTATAATGACAGGATTGATTAAATAAATCAATTAGAATTTTTAAACTGCATTAAATAACAAATGCATTCCTTCAAATAGACTGCAGCCTTTTTCATATATGAAAGCACTACAGATGTAATTAGGTCTGATTTAATGGACAAACTTATGGATATGCGATTATATATTAAGTACATAGATTTTCCAGTATAAACTAAGTATTTTCTAGTGCAGAAAAGGTAATTCATCCAGTAGATCTGTTTAGTCCTTAGTCGTAACACAAGATCGCAACCATTAACGTTTTTGAAGATATCTACACACACACACACAAATATATATATATATATATATATATATATATATATATATATATAAAAAGAATTGAACTTTCATTAATTGCGCGGTTGGTTGTAACAGCTCTTTAAATTAGGCCAACATTTCCAGTCAGTTACATTCTATAAAGTAAAATATTTTTGCGAAACTGGATTAATCGAAATTAACTAATCTGCGTATTGAATAACTCAGTTAGTTTGCAAGTAGTTCTCTTTCTTCAACAAAATATTTCGTCTGCCTTTATCGGCAACCTTCTTCAGTTGGCCTGTCCTCACCAGTTTTACAAAACAAACTAATGAAGCAAGAAAAGGTACACTGTATGCTTGACTACTAGCTGTGAGAGCCACATATGTACATTTGCTTTCCATATATATAGAAATTGTGGTTTGATTCTCGCTAGTCAGTTTGCCGTCGTACTCAAATGATAATCATGGAAGGTCGAAACGAGCCAGCACGTGTGACTGACGGTAGTTTTCTGTTTGTTACTAGGTGCGCAAAACCTGATACATAACTGCATATAAATTAGCTCTCCGAAAAGAACAGTATCAAAATTATAGATGGTTGAACAATGTAATACGGCTTATTTTCTGATCAGTATTGATATTGGAAGGTCTCTTTCGATAAGTAGGCTAAGTTAGACTTTTCCTTTACTCTCTTCTGTTAAGCAAACCTGGCGTGGTCTCACATTAGTTTGTCGGGATAGACGTCTATTTAATGGATCTTATTTAAATACTCCAGCTCTCGCGCGACCTTGTGCTGACACATACTATTGTAAGTCAATTAGTGAGGTTATTTTCGAAGTTTCTGCTGTACGATTTTGTGACATTTCTGTTGCAATGCATGAATTGCTCTGTGTTTGCGGTTTTCCGATATATAAATTTGTGAAGCTTCTTTGATTTTCAATGGGTATTTCAATGTAGAGAAACGAACCAACCTTCGTGATCTCTTCCTCTTATGTGCTTATGTAAAATTGGTTTTCTTGGATTGTTTAAAATATTTTGCAATGCCACGTTTTGTGTACGCGTGTTGTAGCTTTGCACTAACAGTTTCACAGAGATTAGATTGAACACAATTTCCATTTCCTTTTTGTCTTCGATCGGGCTGGGTTTGTATTCATCCCTTTCATCCGAAGGCTTCAACATCGTTCATACTAACCAATGAAAATGCAGTTCTATCACATCTGTGTTTATTGGCGACGTTTCGGTGCCTTATTTCCAGCCCCATCCTCACGCAACTATACACAGAACAATACTCACAATAGCAGATTTAAGCTAATGTGGTAACCTCGTTCCGTAACCGTTCTATTTATATTTTATTTTATTGACTCACCAATGGTTCTAAACAAAGAATTTGTCTGAGTAACTAAACTCAATATATGCATATGTCTAGCGCACAATAAATTGGAACATTGTGAATCTGTTAGTGCAAAGCTACAACTCACGTACGCAAAACGCGGCATTGGAAAATACGATGCTGGCACTACGCAATCAAATTTCAAAAAAAATATATTTCAGTTCAATGATTTGTCTAGTAGTGACATCTTTTGAAATGTAATTCAATATATCGTCCACTTTATTCTATATAGCCTTGATGTTGAAATTATATTTTGTTGGCAAATTTTTTTATGTAGCTCATTCATACACCAACTAGGGTCTGTTTTGTAAATATGCTCATGGTAACAACATTGAATAGTTGGATGTAATCATTATAAAACAGCGATTGAACGTTTGCTGTGCATGCAAATGTGAGTCGTTTCCCGTCGCAAGCACAAGTTGGACAATCCGGATATTTATTGCAGATTACATTGCAGAGGATCCCGGTTGTCTCCTCTACAGGAAACTAAAGAACAACGAAACTACATCTGGTGAGAACATTGTGCCATTGGCGAAATTCTTGTATTTTTTTTATTCAGTCCAATTATGGGATTGTTAACAGTCTAGCTGATGATGATGCTTGAAAATTGCTTTAAGAATTTTCATAACAACTTTGTATATAGGCTGTGTATATTATTGGAATTTTCATAATATTACGCGTTGATGTGATAAAAAAACTTGATTGAACCTTGTGCACTTATGACATTCTACATTGCCATATCGAATTTGTGTCAATCGGGTTCGTTTTATGAAAATTTAGCCAATGAATTTTCGATGTATTTTTCTATCATTCCGGGGGGTAACGTCGATTCTGATCTCCGCATTTTTTGAGTCACCCTTTTGTGTGGAATCTATTCGGAACATAGGCTTTTCATCTCTTATATCTGCCATGGCTAAGTTAGTAACATCAGTTAAACGACAAATAATTACAGATATTGTACACGGTGAAACGAATGAAATTTTAGGATCAGTTTGAAGAGACCTAAATTCATCTAATTATCTTAGCGAATCCAAAATACTTGGAAGCTATTCCAATATTGTTGAGCTGCAATCACTTGCTCTGAACCTACGTATTTTATATTCTTCTAATGGAATTATCTGATAAAACATTTTAGGAAATGTCGAAAAATTAAACACAATTATATTCAATTTCATCTACACAGTTAGTGTGTTTTTGTCCTTAAATTTGATTGCTGATATATATACGCTGTGTATAAAGGCTAATCCTTGTTTTTACGAGGAATTGTAATTCAGCACAGAGACTGGTGTCGTCCATATTTGGCCCTTGCCAATGATTTCGCGTATTACCGCGGCCGCGATTTAGACATGGTACACTTGTTCTTATAACCTATTTTAACGAATTCCTGATAGTACATCTGTGGATTGCCTCAGTGACTTCATTGGTTATACCAAAATTTATTTCACAATGCCTGTAATTAATTTTCTAGCTCCAAAAAACATGTTTACTAGAAACGTTAAATGTAAAGATGAGCATATTCATCAAAAACTGTCGAAGGTTCTTGCTAAACTACGTTCTGAATTGCAGCGACGGGTTTATCTTAAGCTTGAGGCCATTAGGAAGCTACCTAATCCCATTTTGGGCCTACAAAACGAAGTAGAATCCTTGCTTGGGCCCACAGTGACTGAGCAGATAATAAACAAATATGCGCAGTTAGACATGCCAAACCTTGGCCCCATCGAAATACTGAGGTAATTACGGAAACGTTGGTATAAAACCAACATTTCTGACCATGAGGCTAAGGTTGCTTTTATTAACAATCTTCCACAAACATTAAAACTCTTTGCCAGACAGCTCCCCAACACTCTCTCTATAGATGACTTATCTGAGAGATGTGAGTTAGAATATAGGGTTTTGGAACCCAAAGTGAATCCATCATCCTTTCTTCACCCCCGCAAGATGATAGACTCTCCTCTTTAGAGAGGACAGTGGCGAACATGGCTAAAGTTCTAGAAGGATTGGCCATTACCAAATCGGAGATAAATCATGTGAATGCTCGACCAAAATTCGTTTCCAAGTCAAATTATAATGGTAGGCGGCGATCGAGATCTCCGCAATCCTTTAATAAATATGTCCCAAAGAACTAATGTTATAACCAACAGAAGTTTTTATTCATGCCAAGTCTGTCTTTGTTGTTCCGAAGAATTTCCGAATGAGTGCCAATTTCCACAGCTGATGGAAAGGACAACAGACCGCAGGCACAAGGATGAATCAGTATCGGGAAACGTCTAGCGCAGGAAGTAGAAGACCGTACTTTCTGCACATCAACGGCATCAACGGCGCTACAGGGAAGAAGCCAACTACAATCCGACATCCCTGTCGACTCTTTTCGTCCACGCCGAATTTTTCACATAGAGAAGCCAAATGGACAACGCCGGTCGTAATCACCAGCCTACTTGTTTGCATGACCCGGCCAAACAGCCCAACGAACTTCTGCACCTTCCTGATTTTAAAACTGGCGAAGAGTTCATCGTAGACACAGGTGCGGCAGTCTCAGTTCTCAAAGGTGATTCAATGGGGAGATGTCGCTAGGCGTTCTTCTCGCAACAGCTACAGGCGAGCCCATACCAACTTATGGCTGCCAATACCGCACACTCAACATAGGTCTACGACGTGAATTTTCCCATAACTTCATCATTGCCAAGGTCTCACATAATATAATAGGCCTTGATTTCCTTCTGAAATTTCGGCTCATTGTTGATCTTGCCAATCAAAAGATCATCGACCCCTCCACCGGACTTGAGCAAAGTTTTTGGACACTTGCCTCCCAGTGCATCATTCAACAGAGATATCATTAGCTCTTCAAAATACAAGTCGCTTTTCGATCTTAACAAGTCAGAGCTACGAGTCTCCAACACGATGCACCATATCGTCACATAAAGACAACCTATTGCACTCAAGAAGCAACCACTAGCCACTGCTAAGCTGAAAGCTGCCCAAGAAGAATTCTCAAGGCTTTTGGAAGAGGGAATCATCAGACCATCGAAAGTTCATGGGCGTCACCACTGCACTTAGTCTCTAAATCAAACGGATCGTACAGAGCCTGTAGAGACTGCCGTAAGCTAAATTCAGTGACAAAATCTGATGTATATCCTATTCCAAATATCAACACTTTACTTGAAAAACTCAACGGCAGCAATTTCTACTCAGTGATTGACCTCAGACAAGCGTACCATCACATACCGGTAGCACCAGCGGATATCGAGAAAACTGCAGTCATCACTCCATTTGGCCTTTTTGAATATCTTTACATGCCTTTTGGACTCAAGTGTGCTACTCAGACATTTCAAAGATTCATAGACAACATACTTCGCGACGACTCTGTTTATTGTATGTCATATCTAGATGACATTATGGTATTCAGTCCAGATCTAGAATCTCATGCGAAGCATCTACGAAATGTCCTCTTACGCTTATCCAACCACGGACTCAAGATCAACTGTGACAAGACGTAGATTGCAACTTCATCCGTGGACTTCTTAGGTCATCGTATCACGGCCCAAGGTATTCAACCGTTGCCGTCAAAGACGAATTCAATCAAGAATATCGTCACCAAGGACTGTTAGCGAGTTGCAGAAAATCCTGGGAGTACTAAACTATTTTTGCAAGTTCCTTTCGGGCCTTTCAAAACAACTTTATCCTTTGTGCAGGCACCTGCGGAACCGAAAAGGACTTAGCAAGAATTCCATCATTGCTTGGTCATCCGAAGACGAGGAATTACTTCAACTTGCCATCAACTCGTTAGCAAATGCCACAATGCTAACACATCCAGATTTTGAAAAGCCATTTCTACTCACGACAGATGCTTCTGAATTCGCTATTGGAGTCACGTTGGAACAAGAGATCGACGGAGTTCGGAAGCCTATCAGTTTCTACTCGCGTACTCTCCAACCAGTAGAAACGAGGTACGATACTTTCGGTCGAGAACTTCTCGCCATCCACGACGCAGTGCGCCATTTTATCAGCATCATTGGCTGTAGCAGATTTGTTGTTTTCACAGATCATGCACCACTAGTTAGCGCACTTCGAAACGCAACTTCATCTTTCGCCAAGTACCCTGCCAGAGTGGAAATACAGCTTTTCGTCTAAGCGAATGGCAATTTGATATCTTTCACGTCAAGGGCAAACAGAACTTCAGTGCAGATGTCCTTTCCAGGCCAGACGTCTCGCTACAACCACCTTCGCCGTCACCATTCACTGTCAACTCCGTGGCACTCAGTGTACCTGCACTAACGCCAACTCTCCGGTGAACGGAACAACGCGGTGACATTCACATTCAAAGATCAATAGCCCGTCACCCAACCAAGTTCATATGCCGTCTGTGGGAAAGCTTATCAATTGTTTACTTCACGGGTACGCAGCCCAACAAGCCAGTTCTGCCGACCAGCCTTCAGAGAAACGTTTTCGACTTCAATTCACTCAATTTCTCACCCAAGAAGCCAAGCGACTGTCCGACTTCTTATAGATCGTTTCTGGGGTCACAGACTTAGGCAGATGGCGTGGGTCTCAGAGTGTGCAATTTGTCAGAAAAACAAGATCACACGACACACTCGTTCTAAGTTGCAACATTTTCGATCTACTTCTCGCCTAGCTATCGTCCACATCGACATAGTTCATCTGACAAAGGTTCAAGGTTTCAGCTACCTTCTAACTATGATCGATAGATTTACACGGTGGCCTGCGGCATTACCTCTTGGCACCATTTCTGCAGACGAAGTAACTAATGGTTTTATCTCTGCATGGATATCCAATTATGGTGTTCCCAATGAGGTCATCACGGACAGAGGCACTTGCTTCTCATCTGATCGTTTCAAAACCACCTTGCGGTACATGGGATGCATCTTACGCCAGACGACTGCCTACCATCCCCAAGCTAATTGCATGGTAGAGAGAATGCATAGGGAACTCAAAGCAGCTTTAGCATCCTCGTCCATTAATGGCAACTGGGTCGATGCACTACCTTTAGTTCTGCTTGCCATGCGTTCCTGTACTCGTGAATTCATTAAAACGTATGCGTCACAGATCTTGTATGGCAAGGATCTACGCCTGCCTAGTCAGCTCCCACGTCTACTACCGGCACAAGATGACCCACAAGACGAAGCTACCCGCCTTCGACTTCTTTTGGGTAACATGTCTGAACAGCAGCCGAGACGTACGCCTCGTCCAATCTTCGTTAACCCACATCGAAAATGCTGTTGCACCACCACAACCAAAGTATCGCGGTCCTTACCCGATTTTGCTCAGAAAACCAAAATACTTCATTATTATGCAAGGCGCTACACCGACATCAGTAAGCATAGACAGGTTGAAACCGTTTATCGAACCGCCTGATCCTAAGAGCGTTCAACCTTCTACACACGTCTCAGGCTCCGTCTGCCCACAATCTCAATATCCTGCTTTGTATAACGCGTAATTGATTTTTTTTAAACATTAACATTAACTATCAAAATTTTTTTAACCTTACGTTATTTTTCGTATTTGTCTCACGTGGCATAACCAGCTGTTCTTAGCTAACAATTGTGTAGCATATTTGAACAGATCTTTGGCATTATGCCATCTCTGAGGCAATGTTCGTGTACATATTTTTATGCAGTTACCTTTGATTTTAATGTATATATTTTTACATTATAATGTATTTCTCACATGACATCACACTGCCTATTTTGGTATGACCAGCTACTTGGAGCTGACGCTTTCGTGTAGCAACACTAAGTAGTGATCAGCTTCATATCATGGTACAGGCCACTTTCAATGCATATCTCAACTCTATCAATTGCACAAAGACCACTCTACAAATGTCATGACCACAACGTCGAGCACTCTAGCTCCTTTGGTCGTATACAAACACATTGACGACGATCCAACCTGCTTAGGTTTTAACTTAAACCTGGCAAATTCAGAGGCGATTTACCTCGAAATCTTCACGCTGCGGCTCCCAAATCTTACACTGCTCTATTTTGCCTCACGTGGTATGACCGACCACTAGAGCTAACAATTTGTGTAGCACTTCCTAGTGGTTACCTGGCATTATATCATTGTTGAAGCAACCAACAAGCATATTTAAGCCCAGCATTTATGGTTCATCATATTTTTGATTAACTATTTTCGAACTCTGTCATACATTTCTTATCTAGCCTCGCAGAGAGGATTTTTTCCTTTTTTCAGAGAGGAAAGTGTTGTAATAACACAAATTAATGGCCGACATATTGCGTAAATTAAATTCAATTTTATTTACGTTGCACCAATGAGAAAAAAGCGAAACTTTCCGTTTAACCAATAGTGTGCAAGTAGGCATGGCATGCTATTTAAGCACGGCAATTTACCATGCAAGTCAGTGGGGTTGCATTTGCATTCTGGTTCGCGTTACGCGTGTGCGTTCTGTCGGCTGTCAATACCTACGCTGGTGATTTGATAGTTTCAACAACAATTGGCTACATCCGTGATTCATCTTGTTGCGGTATAACCAGCGAGACGAGCCAATTAATTGCAGAACCTGAACGAACGTTATCCACATCGTGATTACAGCTCAACCACGGGAGCGACAACTCAACCAGAGTCCACCCAAGGCTCTAGGACATCTTCACACTCTGAATAATTCAGGAGAACACACGACCAGGCCCTGTTAAGGGCCCCCTATCATAACAATATCTATATTCAGAGCACCTTAACCGAGTTTGTAACTTCGTACGGCATTTACTTGAAGCCGGGGCGTTTACACATATAATAAATATTCATAATGTCTTATTTATTTTTCAAATTTAATTACTAAATTAAATAAGGGTCACCTAAATTTTTAGAACAAGACAGGCAGCTCTATGATTAGCTGTAATTTCCGGGAAGCTGATAGAAGGGTAGTAGTCAGTCTACTAGCATAGTCGACTAATTTGATTTAAGTAATAATTTTTCACATTTATGAAATCAATGAAGGCGTAACAGCATGTAAATATTTGGAGTATCAGATATGTATATCTACTTTCGTTACAAAAACTCAAATTTTCTGAATGAAATTAACAGTTCGTAAACTGGAAAATGGTGGAGTTCATATAGTGTGTATTCAGTAGTATTTGTCAGAATCACAGAGATAATGACAGCATGCATTTGTTCCAGCATCCTAGAAACCGTTAATATCTATAAAGAATACATTGATTAGATGTAATATAATTTTTCAAACCTAACGCAAATATACAACTAGTTACTGGATGCTGCCATAAAAAAGGAGTATTTTATGCTGATTAATGCAAGATAATTCATTTAAAAAATCTGTCATCAACAAAACATAAAAAAACACCAGTAGTGAAATAATGATTTTCATACTTCTTTCGGTATTTGAACCAATAAAATATAAAAATGTGAAATTAGCGATTTCTGCAATCTACAGTTTAATGCAATTAATTTGTTAGGTTTGTCTATCATATATCAGCTAAACGAAAAAAATCATTCAAGGCGTTCCATACAGATTTATATATAATTCCGCACTTATAAATATAACAATTCTCGCATTTAAAGAGCTTATTAATTTGAACAGCTCTCGTTGCTTCGACTCACCTTAATCACATTGTACACAGAACAATATCTTTTGCATAAATCGTGCTGCATCGAAAAAAATGATGTAACGAGATTGTTCACATATCGCTTAACAACGCATATATTCTACGAAAACCAGTCTTGCGATCATTATGTTAAACTGAAGTGCAGATAATTTTTTGCATTCTTCTTTATGCTATGTTGTTCAAAATATAGTTTCAGGTTAGATTAGCAATTATGTCCAGAATTTATATTCTCATAACACAACATTTTATTCAAGCGAAACTATTTACAAGCAAGCAAGAACTCATGCATACATTTACAAATATATATTCTGTTGAAGAGCATAGGCAGGATTTTTATTATATCTATTTTGCCAGTATAAACTGAAAATCGTATTATGTAGCAATATCGATTCATTCAGAAGACCCTTTTCATTATTAATGGAAAATCGTGTAGTACTACCAAGAATTTACGAAAGATGGGTCTAGAACCTTAGCTTAATTGCTTTGGTGTCTGGGATTCTATGGACTGCGCCACGCCTGCTAAAAACTAAAGCCAATATAATGTCACATACCAACATTAGTTTTTTCGTAAGCCTTTAATTTATGCTGGGACCAATTTATTATTACTGTAATCCTGAAATTCTATTTAGCCATTCTTGATTTAGAACAAACAAATAGACATAACGCGACGTGTAGCAGATATATTCAATTACTGTCTAATGTCAGGATTTTGATTATATATGTTGCCAGTTCGGACTTTTTTCAAAACAAACGGTTCGAGCCAAGTCTTGAGAATTAGTAGCGAATCTACTTGGTGAATTAATTTTGATATCTAGTACAATTTTAAGTTTAAATTGAAAACATATAATCGAAATCATGCCATTAGAAATCAATACAATATAGCTTCCACAAGTGGTAATGAGTCTGTAAGGTAATGACAATTTTATAGTGGCTAATTAGAACTTCAGATCTTAAGAGATTCCAAATAGTTTCCTTTTTAAGAAAAGACTAATAAAGAAACAAAATTTGTTATGTATCTTGAAATTAGTTGTGGTGTGCACCACGGGTGCTGCAAACGAAATGTTATCAGAATCAGAATCCAATGCACCATTGTTCGAGACACTTTGGCGACTTAACTTGGACTGTTCTTGCTGATCTCCTTGAAAGGATGAAATTGGTCAACTGGATGAATTACCTTCATTACCTGCTGCAATGATACGTTTATACTGACAACATAACTAAAATCGAACTTGTGACATTGAACTTTAATGTAGTGTGTCTTTTATAAAAAGCATGGTGTCTGATTTCTGATTAAATACAGGAGATAGCTAGTTCAAACTTCCGGTTGATATTAAATCTTTCTTCTTTTTTTAAAATTATAGACGAATATTTTGATATAAATTTTATCTACGATTTCCAAATGGATCGTTTTGATCTGTTTCCAAAAAATTAATTTCTGTATTTTAGTTCTTCATGAAATAAATTTGGAAGATGGAGCGAAAGCGCTACGCTTATTAATATGACGGAATTTTCAAATTCGTACCTGCGAATAAATGCTCCACTTACGTGAAAAAGAATTATTTTACACGCATTTTCGTTAATTGTAGTGCAACAATTATTTAAAATATACCAACAGCAGTTGAATGTCTATATATATATATATATATATATATATATATATTTATATATATACAAATCGGTAATTGATCGCAAATATTTTTCACATGTACAATGTTGAGTTTAAAATACCTATAGATATATATATATATATATATATATATATATATATATATATATATATATATATATATATTTGCATTCATCAATAGGACAGGCCAAAGGGATGTCAGTGGATTAAAATTTCTGGAGCATTTCGTCCTGATTCATACAACAGGCATCATTTTGAAACTTTTCGTAACTTAAGTAATGTTAATTTCTTATCATTAACAGAGTTAAATTTAAACAATCATCCACTGTAGAGGTTGTGATAAAACATCTCTAAAACTAGTTTTAGAGCTTCAAATAAACATTAGTTTTGCTATGATTTTGGAGTGGTTAAATACAATAGTATTGGTGTTTACTTCAAAGCCATATTTAGTAGATAGTATATGTAATGTTTTATTAATTAATTTGTTGTTTACACATTTGAAGCTTAAATATACTTGAAAGAAAGAAGGAAAACATACAGGCACAGGAGAAATATACGTCAGATAGCGCAAGTGTGCTAAACTACATATGTAGTTTTGAAAAATTCACATAGTTATCAAATTAATCTAATCAACATAAACCGATTATTCACAATTAAACACACACACAAAAATCACAATCAAACAACATACTTTATGACCACACTGCCAACTAAATCTTTCATTGTGCCATAAATTACTAAAACATACTTAAAAACAGTTTCTTCACATATAAATTTATCACATTTTAAAATGAGTTCTTTTAAAGGGAACTCATTCTTAATTAACACCATGCAGATTAATACACAAGTTACATTTATTTAGTTATAGGCGTAAACTAATAATTAAATACACCTTTAGAAAAAAGAAAGTTGGCTTTGTTTCAAACTCTGGATTGCAATCAATCACACACAAACAAAGATATAATATACAAATTTGTACACATACTTGTACATAAATACATATGCGTGTATTTCAATGGTGTAATATAATCAAAATTGTTCCTACACGCAAATTGATGGTATGACCTAAATAAATGCAATCCATCCTCTAGTCTATAGTTTTCTTAATGTTGAGCATCTCTTCAATATTGGATTCGAACTGACTAACATTTGGTACAGACTTATAGATCTCTGGCCGTATGCCAAGTGAAACGCACATTAAACGCTATTTTAAATATCGTGATGACAGTCTTTTACTTTATTCGACTTTATGTGGGCACTCGTTAATATTTATTTCAAAAAGATAAACAGTCTTGCCAACGCTTGTCTGTAATTATTTATAAAGTATCGTTCGAATTTGAGAAGTAACGGTGCACTAGTATTTTAATACAGGATCTAAATATGTACGAATATACATGCATATTTCTTTGTTGAACCAAAGCATTGCAATAGACCGCAAATATGATCTAACTACTGAATGAAGAGCACGTCCTTATTCGACTATTCATTAAAAGTATATTTATTTTCATAAACATGAAAAACAATGGAGCAATTAACTAATTTCGCAAACAGGAAACCAAAATCGATTAGAGCAAATTAAACAATCATTGATTGCGCAGGTGTTCACTTGAAAATGTCAATCTTGATTTAAATAATTGTTATCCGACGGTAGTTTTTCTGTTGTTCGACTGATTAAACGCAATGCGATTGGTGTTTACTTCAAGCTCGAAAACTTTATTTTGATGGAAAAAAGGAAAGATTAGAGCAAATTTTTAAACGAGGCACAGTCGCCCACAATCTTGTAATTAAAGAAGGCCTCAATGTAAACAAGCGACTTCAAGTGGGATGTTTAGTTGAGGTTTTGGTATTAATGTTAGTCCACGCAAATTCTGGCCAGCACATGATGTGTACACAATAAGGAACATACCGGTCTACTGAATGATTTATCTTTTCTGCACTATACAATTCTTAGTTTATACTGGCATATGTAAGTGATTAATGTGTCAGGTGTTTATATCAAGACCAAAACCTTGATTATAATACTTGTTATCACCGCCCGCGCAACCAATATGCGTTTAATTATGCTTGACAGTTATTCGACTAGAAAAACGAAAATGTGACTCGGTTTGTGTAATTTATGTAGCTTACCTAGTAAAAAAATGTTGAAATATGATCACAAATTCAAAACGAAGTCAGAATGATTGTAGGATGAAGCCTCATGTACGCATGTGTTTTGTGCTTACTGACGACTCATCATTAGGCTGTCTGTATTAAGCTCTATACCCTCTATATATTTAACCAAGAAACGTAGGACAGGTTGACGTTACCCCGTCGAATACGAAACTGTATTCAAGCATTATTGGAGTTAACTTCTTGTAAAGTCATCAGCAATGCGATTTTAAAGCCAACTAACTATATATAATATATAAAAAGCCTGCGAAGGATGCCAAAACAAGGGTTGCCGAGTTGGTACATGGTGCCAAGGACAGGGAGACAGGGCTTAGTAATGGAGAATATAGATATAATATTTTAATCACACACGTCTGGCTAAGAGGATCGAGTCAAAGTTACGGTTAAGCCTTGATAAACACAAACTGAATGGAAAACGTGATGATACCTATGAAACTTAGAAGTACGATGCGATAAGAAGTTACGTAAAAGCATATCAGTACTTGATGAAACAGTATTACTTTCTTAAACACAAATTCCCTATTAATCTTAAGAGAAAATATGGAATGGAGTTACGCAAGCATATTAAACATTTTTACATAAAAAATGCCAACAATATATTATAAAATAATTAGTTTATCTATTTAATAAATAAAAGATAAATTCGCGATCTTTAAGATGAATAGTGAATATAGATGTACTTCTATATATGTATAAATATTTATATGACAGAAACGTACCAATGCATTGATAACAAAAGGATTCGCCTATTAACTAATTGTTTCGTCTTGGTTTTATCAGCTAAATTTGCTGGAAGTTGCGAAGCAGTTGAAATTTTATTCGAACTGTGTTTCTATGATCTCGCCTCACAAGGAGACTCAATTATGTAGATCTAAGGAGAATTTCCAACTAGCCAACCAAAATTTAATGTCATTAGATCTTCGTCAGTAGTCTAATTTTCCTGTAGTTAGCCTAACTTCTTTAATAAGACAAATGCAAATGTGTATCCGAGTTGAAATATTGGAAACGCGTGTTCAAAGAGAAGACAAATAAAGCAAGAATGATATTGTGATAAAATTAAAAATGTGTTATAGAGGCAATTTTCATGGCTTTATGGAAAATTACAATACTTATGAGCTACAGTGCATTAAACCGTTAATTGATTAACTAAAACCACTGCTAGCATTAAGTAGTTGTTCATAACATCTGAGGTTCTTAGAATAAAAATCAGATTAGATTTACACTATCAAACTTTGACTATTCTACAACTCATCAGACTGAAAATGTTATTAAATTGGAATGACTAAAGCGGCTACCGTTCCATTGCTGTAGTGATGAATATATCGTCTGCTAAATATCTCTTGAATGATGTTGTACTTAGTTGCGCATTTCGCTCATCATATTTAAGGTATTCACGGTTTTCCTTCGTGGGTGGTTGAGTTGGTATTACGCTTCATACCCTTTATATGTTTTAGTGAGTAGTGTGGGACAATTGGACTGTGTGATCCTCGCTAGTCAGTTTGCCGTCATACTCCGATGATGATCATGGAAGGTCGAAACGCGTCAGTGCGTGCTACTGGCGGTAGTTTTGCAATGTTGTTCGACGATTGGTTAAATGTAAATAGATTGGTGCTTACTTCAAGCTCGCAAACTTGATTTAAAATATTGTTACCACCACTCGCGCAATCAATAATTGTTTAATTTAATTGAACTGTTTGTTGCGCACCGACATTCCTCACACAAATATATAGTGGTTAAAGGGCGTAATACCGGCTCCTACTGATGAGTCACCAGTACGTAAGAAACGAGTGT
>JAQBSW010001311.1:0-25000 GCA_029291075.1 Eudiplozoon nipponicum | reverse complement strand
GGACCTAGTAACATAGTTTTTCAAACGGGGCCAGAAGGATAAACCAGTCAGAATGAACGAATGGAATAATCTCTAATGCACATATATTTTGGGCTTAAAGGCTGCGTATCAGTATGAGCCTGTTATAAACTCTATACGAACCATATATTTTGTCAATTTTTTTTGAAGTAACAGGTGTAAGAATTATTTTTAATTCTCAATTTTTCTCGATAAATATTGTTCAAGTACAGGGTACAGGCTCGAAATATTGGAAACCTGTGTTGTTACAATGTATAGACTCAGTATTTAGAACATCATTGTTTTAATACACTTTGCAGTTTTGATTTATGCTATATTTTTGGAGTTTATTTTGAAATCGCATTGTCGAAAACATTATATGATGTTAATCCCATTAATTTTCGAGTACACATTTCTTGACTAAATATATATTGGGTATAGGGTGCAGTACCGGCTTTTACTGATGAGTCGACAGTAAGCACGAAACATTTGTGTACATGAGATTATACTTGTCGTTCAGGCAAACGTTGCGTTATGCGTTTGGTCATGTATAAAAAAAGTCTTTTACCAGGAATACAATTACTATTACATAATTAATAAAATGGGTATTTAACGAAAAAAGTGGAATACCTACGATTTTAATTGGAAGGAAAGTGATCTGCCGAAATATCTTTCAAGCAAAATGTATGCGAGTCCGCGTTGTGTGTCCTTGCCTTGAATACGCATTTATATTTTATTTCTTGTTGGCCAGTTTACCGTCGTGTTCTAGACTAACCAAGAAATATCCCAACACGTCTACTCCTGTAATCCAGGTTTATTTGTGACATTTCCTGCATCCAGTTGAAAAATTAGATCAGATATCGACTATTTGACATAAAATTTTTTTATATCCTAGATTCTGGTTTGGTTGTCTAAAAAAACTGCTTAAGCAGTCGAAATAACTTTTCGTTTAACGATCCTCTGTTACAAGTGATCAATGCAGGGTCGTTAACAGAGAATGTAATCATACAAAAGAAATCCACCAAATCATCGACTCCTAATCCACTGTACAAACCGCGAAGCAAAATGAGACAAAACGGCGATGTACACGCAATAGTTTAAAAATAATATAGAACGTTTCCGGCATGGTCCCAGCTCCTACTGAGGGGCAGACATTAGATATAACAAATATGTAACAATTATATTTAAGCTTATGCACATGCTGATTTCGTTTACAACTCTTGATATGTAATATAATTACGAATTTTTATATAAGGCATGCCAAATTCTTCCCACCTTAATTTGACTATTATACCAACAATAATTATGTAAAACTTTTTGGTATGTTGGCCTTAATAATATTCGTTATAATCTTTCCATGTGCAAAAGGGAAAAGAAATTTTATCAGATACTAGAACCGTTTCTTTCTCCTTTTCTCAAGTATCTACAAATTAACATCTTCTTTATATATATATATATATATATATATATATATATATATATATATAAATATATATATATATATATATATATATATATATATATATATATATATATTCTTTCTTATGTGCATTGCCTTCGAATATTTCACAGTATATTTCTAATTAGGAAGAAAAAACACATAAATAACAAAGTGGATAATGGCCATTTATTTCGAGAATACTAAACTTCGCTCTACAATCTTTCATTTATATACATTATGGGTTTTCATTTGATTATGCGTGTGGCAACAAATCTGACTCGGTTTTACTTCTATTTCTTGTTTTGGCTGATTGGTAAGTGTGTATGCTTTTGTGTCTGTGTGTGTGCCTGTTTTCATGTAAATGTCTTTCGCGCTGTATTGCGAAGTGATGTCTGAGATCTGGTCATTATTGTATTGATGGTTCGAGAGTTAAACATCTGTTCGCTTTGTTGGCTGTTACGTGTACGAGTGCTAGTTTTCCAAGTGTAGTTTTTCGTTTCATCTTTTAATGCAATTTGTTTTTTCATTTGGTAACAGCGCAAGTGCTGATTGCAGTGTTGAACGCTCTTATTGTTTGGAAATTTCTGTCACCGTATGTGCATCTGCCTTTTCCTCTTCAGTTTGATGCCAATCCGATTGAATGCTTGTTGAGTCTAGTCGAGGGCGTGTTCGGTCTTGTCTGGATATCAGAATGTATATAGATGAAAGATTGTAGAGCGAAGTTTAGTAATCTCGAAATAAATGGCCATTATCCACTTTGTTATTTAATTAATTAAATACAATGAGATTGGTGTTTACTTCAAGCTCGCAAATTTTGATTTTAGAATTGTTATTAAGTGTTTTTCTTCCTAATTAGGGATATATATATATATATATATATATATTGGAAGTCCAAACAATAGAAATATGTATTTGTGAAATAAGGGAAATAATCAATCGATTGCGTGTATCACCTCCAGTTCAAGTTCAATGCACGAACATGATTATTATGCTTGCATAGATTCGGCTGCAGTCTGTTTATCTATAAAGCTTCGTATGTGGCTAACATATTTCTGCTATTTCATTAAGTATCAATAGTAAGCGCTACTTCTGGAGAGCATAAGTGTCAGTTTTCACTTATATGTTGTGCAATTGCAGACGTGTATTCACCATTTGATTTAAAATAATCTTCTAGGTTGTAATGATTGCTCATACCAGTAGTTAATTCTGACGTCGATCAGCCTACGTAAGTTGTTCGATAACTTACACATGTATAATGTTAAATAATGCTTGGGTCAGGATTGACTGATGTTTCCCTATGATTATTAGTAAGGGCAAATTTGTTACCTTAAATAACACTCGAAGTTTAGCTGCCTTAAATACGCGTGTCAAAGCTGCTTCAACATTATTTTGAGCAGTTTGCGAAAATGCATCCCCGTAAAAGAGGATGTTAAGGTAAGATGCTTACCTTTCTGATCAGAAATACATATTTTTATGACGACATCCTCTTTACAAATTGGCCCAATTAATTGTCTAGGATTGCCATTAGACATCAAATCATTTTTTTTGTATATTCGTTGCCTTTTGAATATGAACTAACCATATATACGACAGAATTAAACGAAGATTGGTTGCGCGGGCGGTGAGAACAATTATTAAAATCAAGGTTGCGGTCTTGATATAAGCACCTGACGCATTAATTACTTACATATGTCAGTATAAACTAAGAATTGTATAGTGTAGAAAAGGCAATTCATCCAGTAGACCGGTTTCGTCCTTATTGGGAACTCATCATGTACTGGCCAGAAATTGCCGCGGACAGGGCTTGAACCTGGGCACGTCTGCTTCGGTATCTGGAGCTATAACCACTGAGCCACGCTGCAGCGGCAAATTCTGGCCAGTACATGAAGAGTTCCCAATAAGGACAAAACCGGTCTACTTGATGAATTGCGTATTCTACAGTATACACTTCTTAGTTTATTGTGACAAAATGTAATTATCTAATGGGTCGGGTTCTTATATCAATACGACAGAATAGTCGACTCAAAACCTATTACGCATGTGCCAGAAGCGTACTTTTATTGTAACTACTTTAAGATACACAATAGATGTCAAATGATTGTTTTGTTAATACCAAAAGGAAATGAGATGCTATATGTTACATTATGCAATACCTAATAAAATGCTACATGTTTTATTGAACTTGCATATTTTTCAAGATAAACAAATGATTTTGTTATGAAACCCATTAGAATTTCGCTTTCTTCTCCGAAACAGAAATTTTTGTTTCATTCCTGCTTGATATCTCGGCTTTTTTCCGAAGATGTTTATGAATGTGCACATGAGATTATACCATTTGTTATTTGTTATTTTAGAATATTCTTAAACTCCTTTTCAAACTAACTGGATTCTATATACGCACATATTAACATATTATTGCTTATATGTAAGTTTTCTACAACGAAGAATATATAAGCATAACTTGCTGTATTAATTTTATCTTAGGAGGTGAGAAGAACGCTAAACTGACGAAGGATATCATGAAAGTTATCCGAAATATTTTCGATAATTAGAGGATCTGGAAGAAAAAATTAGATATTGTTTGTGGCAGAGATCTAATATATGCAATTATGTATTAGGTTTTGCGAACCTTGTAACAAATTAGTTCAATTATGACCAGAAGGATAAACCAAAGGCAGCATGAACGGAAAGTATAATCTCATGCACATTTGTTTCCTGCTTACTGGCGACTTATCAGTAGGAGCCGGTATTACACTCTTTACCCACAACATATTCAGATGAGGATCGTGGGACAATAGATCGGTATAATTTCCTAATATGCAATATATATGCAATTGTGTATCAGCAGATGGTACCTGGTAACAAATTACATAAAATATATTTAGAAAGATGAAAAAATCAACCAAAAAGCTGGTATCAGATACCGACTCAACAACCCTAATATTAGTATCCTTTGCGGACTCCGTTTATAATATTTTCAGTGAGTTTGCTTTGAAGTCGTTTTGTCGAAGACTATATATGAAGTTCGCACCCCTTCTGCTGGTGTACACATTGGTATAAGTGATTGTACCGTCTAATAGTCTCACATTCATCACCAAAAACATATAGTGAGTGTAGGGCATTATACCGGATACTACTCGTGAGTCTCCAGTAAGCATGAAACGAATATGCACATGAGAGTATACCTTAAGTCCATGCTGACCGTGTTTTATCCTTCTAGTCTCATTTGAAAGAATTTATTACACATAATAATTATTTGAAATGGGAACAATCTTGTGTTAGTCACAAATAGTTCAGGTATATATAAAAATTTGCTTTAATGTCTAAAGTGTCTGTTTTGTTGCTTTTATGCCAAAAGGAAATTCAGCCAGTAGACCGGTTTCGCCATTATTGGAACTCATCATGTATTGGCCAGAAATTGCCGTGGACAGGACTCGAACCTGGGCACGTCTGCTTCGGAATCTGTTACTCTAACCACTGACTCAACCCGTCGCACGTTACACAACATTTTCAGTTTTATACTAATAATATTTCTTGGTTAGCCTTTCCTTTTTTGATGGAGCCTACATAGAATATTGTTTGACCTAATACGATATGAAATATATTAGTTTGACTAGATCTTAGAGACGAAGCGTTTAGATAATTGATCGCTAAAGAATAAAAATAGATTACAACGATTAGTGTAAACATTTCTTCTCATATTTATATATATTTGGGTGTGTCTGCGTTTATGTATTAGAAATTGCATGCCAAAAAGTACCGGAAGGATATACCAAATCGTCATGAAAATGGTATTCCCTTATGTCCAAGTCTGTCGTGAAAGCAATGAAGTTTTAAGTTGGAGCCAGCTTGAAGTCTCGGACTCATAGTATATTTTGTCAAAGAGTGGGAGGGGGAAGATGGGTAGTTCACTTTTATACACGTTATTTTTTATTAAGACAACAGGACAAGCAAACTTATTTAAAGACTCTCAATACATCTTCAATAGTTATTCTCATAAATGTTTCAACTCCGTATTGTAAAATCATTTTGGGATAAATTCTACTTATATTGACAAAATAATAAGACCTAATATAATTCCAATGGCCTAAACAATCTTAATATCTAATTTCGATAACTGTTCAGTGCTTTGATATTTATGCGCCCGAAGTTGAAAAGAAAACTATTCAACAAATATTCAATAGCAAATTATTCAACTATTTTTTTGGCAAAAAGCATTTAATTCCAACAATTGAAGTAAAAAAAATTTGTTTTATATTAAAACAAAAATAAATGTAAAGTAATATGATAGAGAAGTAACGGTTAGTCGTGACATTTTCTGTACACAGCTGAAATTTTTATATTGTGATTCGCGCGTGAATTAACTATTCAAATCTAAAAGTATGCATAAACGTTTGTTTGTGTGATTTTTGTGTATACATTCAAATTTGCTTTATTTTACGCACGTTTATTAGGCCCGGATTTGTTTTTTTACATTTATTGTATTTGATCATTAGTTAGTCTTTAATCCAACTGCCGTAATTTTAATTGAAATTTATATTTTTACGAGCTTACATAATTTCGTTAACAGCAGAATAGGCATATGAATCTGACACACGCATGTATAACTTAACTGTGAATGACTGTCATACACTTTTAAGGACGTGGACGTGTGTTTGATTATGTACTACTGAGCGGACCAAAATATTTGAATTTATGTACAGATGCGTGACACAGTGAATAAAGTGAATCTACTGTATTTGCTAAAAAGTTAGTTACTTCTAGTTTGTTCTATTGAGAGGCACATTGATCTCATTTTATTTAACAATACGTGTAAATCTAGAGAACTACACTAGTCGCACATATGGCGAATTTGAACTTCTATGTGCAACACCAGAGCACAATGACAAACTGGCTAACGAGTATATACACATCATTATATATATATATATATGCATATATATAATGCAAGGAAAATTATAAAGGCGATTCTCATTCTTAGAAGACTCACACAAACACAACCAATAAATTCCTATAGATATTGCAGTATAAACGATTCGTTGCCTAAGGTAGCAAAGGCAATTGATCAAGAAGCTTGGTTTCGTCTATCTAGGGAACTCGTCAAGTACCGGTTTGGTCCAACATGGCAATCTCTAAAAAAACATTTATAATAACTGGGAGAATAAATCCGAAGTTCTGATTTTAACCTAACTTCTAAAGCTTCTCCCTTCTGGTGTGATTAAAAGCTATTTATGATCATTTCCGACTAAATCTTGTTACAGGATGACAAATGTTATAGTTGATTAAACAAAATGATTGCGGATGTGCGTAACAAATTATTTAAATCAAGTTTGCGAGCTTGAAGTAAACACAAATCTCATTGTATTTAACCAGTCGTCGAACAACCTAAAAAATACCGTCATTTACCAGTACTGAGGCTTTTGAACCTTCCCTGATTATTATCAGAGTACGACATCAAACTGACTAGCGCGGGTCAAACCGCATTGCGTATATATATGAAAAGCAAAATTACATTGGGTTTGGTGTTTACTTCAAGCTCACAATGTTGATTTAAAGAAGTTATGGTTGATTCCCAAATGACAATTTGAACCAATATTGATTTGGTAAACTAGAAGATTTTTTGTTTTAGTGATATGGCAACATGCATACATGCTTCAAGTTATGCGCCCAAATATTGTTTGTATTTTGTCCCCTGATTATACAAAGTTTTTCCATAAGAGAAGCAATTCACATGAATAATATATTTTCCAGATTACGCGTATGGAATTCTACAGTGAAGAGTTTTGAGTCTCTTCTTAGAGTATTTGCAATATCCGGTTATTTATTATATGTGTGCAGAAATTATAAATTCTGAACGTTGTAACTTGATATTGCCAACAGAAATTAACTCTAACAATACTGATCTTCCTCTTCTTCCTTCTTCGCAGCGTCAAATTCTCGTAGAGAGGTTAACCGGATTCATGGACCAACCATTATTTACTTTTTGGAATCTCGCGAACTGTCTCCTAAGCTCCACACTCGGCAATTTCTTCAAAGATTTGTCTTTATATTTGCCACAACTAAGTTTGGTTTGTAAAATAACAGAAAATTGATTTTTTTCGAGAATTATTTTTCAGGGAGCAGTTTCTACCTTTTTGATATACACATCAGGTGTCGGAACATAAATATGTAGAGTATTCCTTTTCTAGGGTGGTATACCTTCGTATACTGACGAGAAACATCCAGAAGAAGAACTGCAAACATTGGATGATAAATTTTATAACTTCATAATTATAAAAATCTGGAAAGTAGCAATTTTGAAGTAAATAATTCAATGTTAAAAGGAAATGCATTAAATGCTTTTCAAATTCAACATTAAATCCATTTCAATTTGTGTATTTGCTAATTTTTCTTTGAAAGAATCATTTCTCGCACGAAGAATTGAACGTTTCTAGGACATAATTATCCTAAAGTTTGTACTTAAATTGAATCGAATTATGCTTAAAATAATTGCTGTCGTGTTTGTCATGTTAGGTCATAACAAGTCAATCTCAGTAACTAAAGAGTATTCAAGTGTTATGTGCAACGTTAAGCCAAAATATAGGACAGGTGTTTATTTCACATCGGCAATTAGGGGATAAATTGGACGACAAAAATGAAGATTATAGGCCTTTTGACGTGCGAGATTTTCTTTTAAATGGAAATCCCAAGAGATTTATTTGCCTTCAACTGAATGCCCATTTCATTCTCGTTGCGCGAAACTGTGGAATAAACTTTTTAACATTTGTAGAATATTGATTTGCTTTAAGCAGCTAATGGTCTCGCATTTGACCTGCGATACAGTTTAGTGTATGGTTTCGGTGTTCTGAATGCTTCGCAGAGTGAACAACCTGAGATGTCAAGAAATTATGAATTAAACCGAGAAACTCAATCTTCTCTATCCGTCACAGGGCATTCAATAAAATATCCATAAAAGCCAAGTTGCCATGTAAAATTACAAATTAATAAATAGAATAATTTTAACAAAGTATTGAGCACATTCCTGCACAGTAAAAAATTGAATTGAAATTCTTTAATTCCTGCACTCGAACGGTCTAATATTTCGAATTTTCAAAATTGGTAACCTCAGTAGAAATTTTTAATTAACTCAGAAGGAAAATGAGCCAAAACCTCCGAAAACAGGGTTCAGTTAATTTATCATACATCCTGCTCCAAACTGGATGGATAAGCGTGTGATATTTATGCTACGCAAGCCACAAAGTTCTAAGTAAAAGTGCTTAGAGCTTCTGTTTCGGAATGTATTTGGCTTCTACCTTACGTTAAGAGCAAATAGTTTGGTAAATAGTATATCGTGTCAAACGGTAAACAAATCCTTTTATCCCCTCAAAATCCATGGAAATTTACCCTATAGGGGAAGAGATTATGTAGTCGAAAGGGATCTTGACAACACGGTGTTATTTACTATATTGAATAAATTATTTTCCTTTCAAAAATCTGGCTCCAAATCACTGACTTTCTCATTATTTTGCAGTCTATTGGAAAGTTGTACTGCCAAGACTAGTAAACGTTAATTCTGTTCTATTTAACCGTTTACGAGGTTCAGAATTGATTACCTATGGTCTTAAACAAATGGAAAATTATGAAGAACAATGTTCTAGTTCTGAGATTCAATAACACGTCCTGTAACAGTTGAGAGCAGTGGTTATTAGATTGTTTTAGAGGCAGTACTTGTTAAAACTAATATACGTCTCTAGAAGTTGTGCAATGAAAACTTTAATTAAATTGTTTATATATATATATATATATATATATATATATATATATATATATATATATATATATATATATATATATATATATGTATATATATATATATATATATACTCATGTGGAATTTAATCTGATATTTTAAACTCACTAAATGGAAAGAAGAGAAAGACAGAGAAGTAGTCAATCCTTTGCACGTTTTGCATCGAAACAAATTAAGGCTCAGCGTATACAAATGCTTATAGTGATTACATTAATCGGGTTAAACTGCATGCTAGTCCGTAGGGATAATTGTGCGATGTAGGAAGTGCAAATATGTGAAGGAGTTCCTATATTGCCCGTTATTCATGTTTTTCCTTTGGATTTGATCTATCTTACACATCGAATCATATGTTATTGTGCTACTTTGGTTTTACCTGCAAAAAATAACAAAACTACGTTTTTAAAATGAAAAATAGCCTTGTTTCTTTTCAAAACAGAATGGTTAAATGAGTAAAAATTCTAGTAATTCCAGGATTTTCCTCCAAATTGAAATATGTTAATAGGATATTGAGGCCGTTTGTTGGTCATTGTCTTTCCAGATGCGACAATCATTTATAAATTCGGTTTTCATACATTATACAAGATATTTAGTCAATTTTCTTTTTCGTGTGTGACTTAAAAGAGTTAAATATGGAGTCCTCGCTATATCAGATGTGTATCCTTTAAGCATGAAAACAAAATAAAATTGTTGAAACTTATTCTAACTAAGAGATTTAATTATTGATGATTCTAGAATCATTAGCATCAAGTGTTAAATTAAAATTATTATCGGATTTTATAATAAATTACGTTCGCTTTCATTATCCAATGGATAGAATGACGTAAAAAGAAGTAATTAGGAGACCGCGGGCGGATGTCAGCTTGATGCGTAACTTGAAGTATAACAATGTATAATTGTTAACAAATTAGTTCAAATAGGATCAGAAGGGTCAACCAAAGTCAGCATGAACGGGAGGTATATTCTCAAGTGCTAATTCGTTTCGCTCTTACTGACGACTCATCAGTAGGAGCCGTTATTATGCTCTATACCCACTACATATTTAGGTGCGAAATGTGAGACAATTGGACAGTACAATCTCCTATACGAATGTGTATTCCAGGAATATTAGAGCTAACTTCATATAAAGTCTTCGACAATGCGACTTCAATACCAATTCACTATATATAATAAATACCGAGATTGTAAAGGGTACCAACAATATGGTTGTTGGGCCGGTTTATAGAACTAATGTAATGGATTTTAAGGTGTGCTAAATTGCACCAAAATGGAGAATAACAAATACTTCTGAAAAACTGTTAATACAGAGAATCCATACATTCTGGTCTTGATCTATGAGGTTTCGTGCTAATCATGACATCATTCAATTAAATATATAATAGTTATATACTTTTCGTTCAAAATTAGTTGTATTTCTCAAATCAATTTTCGGTTCCATGCACCAGCTCAGCAAAAATAGCGTTGGTAGCACGTATGTACTAGGGGGGCATAGTGCTGGCTTACAAATTCGAATACACCATTGAGCCATCCAATTGTTCCACATTTCTTGAGAGAGATATTGGACATAATACCGGCTCTTAATGATGAGTCGCCTCTAAGCACGAAACGAATGTGCACATGTAAATACACCTTTCGTTCAAGCAGAATTTATTTTATTTTGCTGTTCATATATGCAATAATTAATTACTAGGTGCTCAAGGCCACATACAGAATTGCATATATATTAACCCACCACAAAAAACAGTATAAAAATATTGTTGTTTGTGTTCTATTTCTCCAGTACAATAATTGTCTTTTTTGTTCAAATCATATCTGGAAAAAATATATTTTGTATTTAAAGACTAATAATAAGATTATCAGAAATATATGCAAATAAGGATAAATATTTTTTCAATATATAAATCAAGTTTGCAGGCATGGGATGAAAAGCAGTCCCATTTATTACCAGAATTAAATCATAGGTAAATCACCGCAAAAAAACTTACTTAATTGAATAAATAATGCGAATATCGCGGAAGAAATAATATGGATAAAATGGAATATTATTGAAATGTTTCGTATGAAAATCCTGTCAAGAACAAATATAATAAATCTATCATAAATGAAAACCTCGATCATGTTTTGTCAATGGTTATATAAAATGATATTGGAAATCATCTCACGTATTCAAATTTAATTTTAATTATTGTTTTCGCCTCCATCACAACTATCTTTTGCGTAATAAATTTTTGTTGTTGTATTTGTTGCTTAAATTGACAGAAACTTTCAGTTTTTAAAAACAAACATGTTGCTCACATGTCATTTACAGGCCAACTGATTGCATATATTGGTAATAATTGCCGTGAAATCCTTAGCAGTAATCCATTTGATAAAAATATGTGTTCTGGCATTCAATATGTTTAGAGCAGAAAGTGTAATTTTCTCAATAATTTCAATAATAATATTTTTAAAAGTAGTTTTATGCAAATCAGATGAAACATGTCTAAAAGAGTGTCAATTGGTTGAGACCCATGCTACAAAACATTTAAAAGGAAATAAAGTTGATACAGCGGATAACTCTTTCACGACAAACGAATTTCTTTTTTCTTTTTAAGCATACTGAATGCTATACGTACATTTTAGTGATTTTAAGTGCGCGGTTCCACGTCGAATTGCGAAACTTTCAAGTCGGGAATTATTGCACCATTTTTCGTTAATTTTATAAATATTAGAAAGTTTCTTACAATGTTTCAAATAGTTCGGTGTAATAAATGCCACCGTGTTATCGGTTATTGTGAAACATAATTGTAAACAGACCTTGTTTCTTGATGATGGTGGCCTTCATATTGTCACTCAATTTTTGCTTTCAAATAACTTATTGAACTTACGACTAAAGGAATTTTGAATTAAAAATAATAATTCTTCACTCGACTCAGCACAATGCAATTTCTGAACTAAATGCGCAGCAAAAATTTATTGATGTTTTATTTAAAGTAACGAGGAATTTTTAAGGTTCTGATTTTCTGCACCTATTTATTTTTCTATGTTTACATTTGTTTCCAACTATAGTATACTTAAGTTTTATTTTTTTTATTGTTAATACTCGCCAGTTTCATATTGATATCACTGTTTTTCTACTTTTTTGTTTTATTGGATTAATGCGAGAGAGACAAAGAAGCAGAGCCACAAAAAATAAACAACAAAAAATTCAAAAAAGAAATTTCAGAAAAAAATTGAAGAAATAACGTAAGGTTACTGCACAATTAAGTTAACTAACTCAAATATAGTCACTTGTTCTACAGGGATATGTGAAAGTTAGCTTATTTAATAGGTGAAATTCAATTGAATTATAGGTTTCGCGTAAATTTCTTCATCTGTAAATGCTCCAACTTGTGTAGGTATGAGAAAACATCACATCGTGAACGTCAACATGACATATATCGGTAAGACACACATAAACTCATAAGATATTGTTATCCAGAAGTCTCACTTTACGTGGCCAATTATACTGTTAAACGTATATTGGTTGTACGGGTGAGGATAAAAAAACATTTTATACAAAAAATTAATCCATTATATATTTATATAAGTATATATATATATATTTTGCTCAGTATAAACTAGGCATTGTATAAGGTAGCAAAGACGATTCATGCAATAGAATTGTTCTTTCTCTATTTGTAATTCGTCAAACATGTCCAGAATTTTGCCGCGGAAGAAGCTCGAATCGGTCCGAATTTGCTTTGACGCACACTAAACACAATTTTAAAATTATAAACTAACTTACCTATTTTGGTTAGCTATGTTGAATCATTTTAGACGTAAATTTCCAAGAAGCCACTCTCAATTTTTTCATAAATGGAACAGACACCAAGCCGCTTGTAGAAGTTGCATTGAATTATAGATTTATATAATTGGTTGTAGAAACTTCACCTGATCATGAACCGAAGTTTCATTTCGAAATATTATGCGTCGTGTAAACGAGGAATAACAGAGTATATACCACCGATTTCTGTTGTTCTTGATAATTGAAGAAAATATACAGATAAATATAAATTGAATGTGCTTTGCAGTTTTAATAGTCTGCATTACCATAAAGTGATGTTTCTGTCAAGATGTGTATTGTCGACAAATTTGACTCTGTATTAAATTATCATGCTTTAACAATGAAATATTGTTAATAAAATTATCTACTATTTTTAAATTCATGGTTATATTTAATTCATTGCTGTATATCACAACGATTTGGCATGATATGCAAATACATTGCCAGAGGCTTTTAAAGCAGCTTTGCCTATTTGGGAAAAGTAAAGTTAATGCAAATTGGGAGCAGTCGACTCTGCCCACCACGCTCCACCGTCAATTGCGTGCAAACAATATGTTTGTTTACATGACAAGTTTACTATGCTATTTTGTGTTTCAAACTCGGTTACCTGTTGAACTACATACCAGGGTATACAAATTAGTTCGCAACTAAGTTATTAATTATTGAGCATATCAATAAACTAATTCAATGCAAAAACAACAACTACCTCGTGTGATTATTTTAAGCGAAAAAAGTACAAACTAGGGCAATATAATCTTGAAGTCATTTATTGAAATCAAAAAATAGAAAAAGTCAAATTTTCAAAATTCACAATGATTATTACAAGAAAATTTTTCACATATACAATTGAATCATATTAAAAGTAAAAATCAAAATGTTGTTTTAAGGAATTTAAAACTTGCACGGAATGATTATTCCTTTCATGAAGGATTTTAACAGGCTATTTGTTTAAATTTAATTTTTGTGTACGATCTCCTCTCTTAAATCACTCACCATCTTTCCTTCTCTTTCTGTCTTTCTCTCTACGTTATCTTCAGTATTACTCTTTGGGTGTATTTATATCGTTAAATGCATTCAGTTTGTGTTTACTTTATTAAGGATGAAATTCATTTGAAACTATCAAAAAAACTTAAAATATTATTATTTCAATTGTTCGATTCCTCACAACCCATCGCACTCAGTACTTGCTTACTAAAAATGGAATTGAGTATTACGAACAGTTAACGTGTTGTTGGAAATGTATTTGAAAGACTACGGATTCTGATAACAATTGAACAAATATATTTATTGTTTATGTAACGTGTATGTTATCAATAATTAATTAGAAGAGCTGAATATTATGCTTGTGACCGGGTGTGTACTTAGAAGTATAAATATTTCTACGACATTTATAATCATATGCGGCTGTATATATATATATATATATATATATATATATATATATATATATATATATATATATATATATATAAGTTTTTGTGTGTATGAGTGAGGATATGCTTTTTGTGTGCGTGCTATTAAAAATTCATGGATGGCCATATATTGGGCCTTGTTCAAATCTAAGTGATTAGCTTAAATACATGTTCTTTAAAATGTTTTAAAGAATTTTGAATAGATTTGTTTATGCGAGAATAAAACAATAGTCTTATTTGATGATTTAAATTTTGATGTGAATAATAAGGATGTTGAAATTGCGCTCTTAAAAGAACGATCGACACTTCAAACATAAATCTACAATAACGTGTGTACCTCCAATAAAAATGGACAAAATACATCGTGCTCCAAGAAGTGAAATATACTCAGCAGTTAACAAATAAAAAAACCATGTGTATATTATTTACCCATTGTAGACCATCAATCAACGAAATTGAAGCCTTGTCTGTAAAGAATTACATAGGCAATTATATTTTATTAAATTTACAACTTGTAGTTCAATAAGTTTATGTATATCCAATGAAAATTTTGAATAACGTTGTGTATTAAAACATGGTAGAAAAGTCATTTTGTCATCAGATTATAGCTTGAATGAACTATCTGGTACCTTATTAAATACATTAAGAATAGCAGATTATCATAAAATTGATTAAAAACTAAAACATATACAAGAAACAAAAACTAATATGCAAAGCTGTATCGGCTCAAACGATACGTTAATTTATATTCCAGTCATAGAAAACATAATTTGCTTATTTAACCGGGACGATAGGATGTTGCATTCGACCGCTTCCACAATACACAACCGTTTTCCATTTTGTGCATTAAAAATCTGAAATTTGCCTGCTTTGGCGTTTGATTTTTGTGAACATTGTATTCGGATATTGCGGAAAGGTATTTGTTTTATATCTACTGTGCATATTTCAAGGTGCTCCTTGATTCTCTTCTTTAAAAATCCTGACGCACACCAAACCCAATTTTTAGATAGTACTTCGTTCAGGTGGATGATTGTTTAAAAGTATAAATATTCAACTCAATACCAATTCCTCTGACAGGGTGGTGTCTTTTCTGTTTTTGAAGATTCAGAGTAACTATTAGGAAAGATAGGTCAAAAGAGATGCCAAAAATTGATGGAAATGTTAAGAAACAAAGAAATTAACATGAATGGCAAATTATGTGTAGTGTGCACCAGAGTGGTGCAATTAATACCGAAATAAAATCAGAAGGATTTATGTCCTTTATCGATTGCCATCCACATCAAACGCCTGGACAGTATTGGAAGAGTTTTCAATAACGACGAAACCGGTCTACTGGATTAACTGCATTTTTCTACATTATAAAATATTTAGGTTATACTGATAAATTTATATTTTATTAGATTGGTGTCCAAATGAAGCTCGAAAACTTGATTAAATTAATTATTATCACCATCTGTGCAGTCAATACTGTTCACTGTATATTTATAAATTCTTAATAAATCAACAAGCAAAATAATAAGATTTATCAAGGTTCTGCTAGTATTATGGTAATGTATCTCTAATTAAGAGACACATATAGCATATATTAACAACAAGTCAAGTGATGAGAGGAAACTGATAAGAATGCCAAGTTGTTAATTTTAACTCGTTAGAAGATAGATATGATTTATTTAAAACGTAAGCGAACAATACAATTATGTTAGTTCGTACATCGTACGGCAGGTAAATGCTGCCGCTGTCCAGATAGTTATATTTTTCTCAAAATGGATAGCTATCAAATACCTTATAATGGATCTATGGGAGTATCCGGTTGGCATTACGATGTTTTAAGAGAAAGCAATATTATTGCTCAAACGGGAGAAAACTGATCTGAGCGACATCACGTACTGCAGAAATGCGTGGATTTTCTGAACGCGACGCTGCCTTCGTAGAACAAGGAAAGTTGTCATCCTGATGGCGGGTGTTTTCCATCCTCTTGAAGTATACAAGAATACGTAAGTGTGGCAAGAAACGAGTGAGCTACCTAGGCAGACAATTTCTGTGGTATCGCTCCTTTATTGGACTAGGAAAATGCACAACTTAGTCGACCTCTAGCGATGAAAATGCGTAGAACAAACAACAGTACGGCTCCTGATCAAAACTATTCATTACATAAGATTGTTGACCTATTATCTTTTAAAAAATGCGTGCACACAGATCCTTATATATCATTTGCTTAGCGATATTTGAATCAGATTGTTTCCCACAAAGGCCACTTTTGTTGAGTGTGAATGCAAGAAAAAGCATCAATATTCAACTGTTGTATAATACAAAACAATATATATTAATAAAAAATAATGTTATTCCCTTGTGTAATGAGGGTCCAGGTTGTGAGTACCTGTTCGAGCGTCGATTTGTTTACCAACTCTCTCTATCAATTAGAGCGGATTATACTCTCGATGTTCCAAATTCTAATAATAATCCGCATTTTTAGTAAATCAATTAAATTTTTAAATAAAACAGAATAAGCCAGTAGAATATTATATTCATTATCATAGATGTTTAACAATGAATAAAAAAGAGTAAAGTTAGCATAGTGTTGTGTAAAAAGAACAAACATAATGAAACAATGTATTTCAATAAGCGCAGGTAATGTAATGTTACAATATACGCCATGATAACATGAGCTTATTTATGTAAATTGTATCTAACTAAAAGCGACTATGAAACATACGTCTATACAAAGTTACTAACTGGGGTCTAAATAATTGTGATTACTACCCGCGCTATCAAAAATTATTTTATTTAATAAGTCTAAAAGTGTGGTTAAAAGAACATGACCAAATTCGGCACTGTTTGAATGCTAGTGTGTTATTTAGAATAATGTACGTAGCATTTTTTTCATATGAATATATCCTACGATGAAAAGATGATACAATGAACTCCGTTTATCGTGGTAGATAGGATCGAAGACCAGCCGCGATAGCTGAAAATCCGCCAAGTAGGAACACCTTATTTGCATTACTTTAACATGTGTTCGGACTTTTAAAATCCTCCCTTTACGTACTGTTAACAAACCACCCGTTTACAAAACACGTGTGTACAGTATCCTAATCTAAAACAGGAACGAATATTTATGGGTTAGAATCTTAAAGTTAAAAAAAATATATTTTAATGTTAGAATGTCATCAGTAACCATTGAAACCAATCACAGACTGTCTTATATCGCAATTTGTCACCGAACAAAAGAATATCCAATGCAATTTAACAATAATTGATTGCGCGGGTGGTGGTAACAATTATTTAAATAAAGTTTGCGAGCTTGAAGTAAACACCAATCCAATTGTATTTAACCAGTCGCCAGTGCGTTGCGGCTGGTAGTTATTTTTTTAATGTTGTTCGACGACTGGTTAAATACAAGGGGATTGGTGTTTACTTCATGCTCGCAAACTTGATTTAAAGAAAAGAATATCCTATTTGTATCAAATAAATGATAAGTAGATGCATTATATTGTAATTAAAATTTTAGTCGCCAGGTTTTTAATTTTAATAAAAAAATTCTCTGTTTTTTCACTTCAACCACTAATAGAGGAAATCATTATATGAAATTGTTTGTTTTAATTTATAGAGGTGAGCGTTTAGATATTAGTTAATACATCCAAATGTAAGTGTTTTATAAAAAAACTCAGAAAAGTACTATAAAACTAGAATTATTTAGGTGTTTGGGAATATGTTAATCTATAATAAATAAGTAATATGGAAAACTTCTTTATAAAATTGATTCTATTACAAAGGGAATATTAAAAATGAATTTTAATAATAGTCTTAAGTAATAAAAATTAAAAATGATTAAAAGATTTTTGTATAGAAATACATACTTGTGATGAATTACTCCCCATTGCCCGTCTAAATTTACTCTTAAACGAATCAGATCTTGCAGCCGAGTTGAGTTCCATCGAAAAGAAAATGTAATACTGTTTTGCTTGAATGCACAACTTATTTCTCCATTTAAATGAATAATACACAATTAAAAGATACCATTTTATTTCGTCACATCTCCAATTCGAAAGCAATATCAGGTACTTAATAAAATAAATTTATAAATATAATATATTTATAAGAGCAAAGATTACTAGGTTGGATTAAATGCATAAATCAAACATACATAGGCCAATTTGCAAAAAGATCACCTGCTTATTGTATGTGGGTTGTGGGTGTGTAGGCGTGTGGGTGTATGTGTGTGCGTATGCAGTTGGATTTTGTGCATCCTATTTGGTATTGTGTATTTGTGCATTTCATTGAACTTAATTCTCTTTCCTTCTCTAAATTTATCATATAAAGTTACATATATCGCAATCGAGTTGAGATCTATCGAACGAAAATGTCTTTTTCACTATTTAAAAATCCTGTTTTACAGCTTTATGCTTCATAAATTTATTTTTGAAATATACAAAAATGGTAATATTAAAAGCAAGAACGATGTTTAGTTTTATTGATATATCCATTGAATATCCAAAGCAGATGTTAAAAATATGTAGCAATAACTGGTATGTTAAAAGAGCTAAAACTGTTCCCTCATATTGGTAGCCGATGCGCGAAAGAAGCCAATTTTAAAGTTTATTACAATGGCTGATCTGAAGTGAAAAAGCGAAATTTAATACAAAATTAAACAGATGAGTATTTAATCGTTTCCTTTAAATATTCAGTCAATTTTCACTGACAAATCGAATAGTAATCGGAGATATATTGTAATATTTCCTATAAAATCAAATTGGAGCTGCTGACATATGTCAACGAGATGCCAAGTAAAACCGAAATGTCTTTTTATATTTTTGACAAGTTAGAAATAGAATAAAATAATGAGTCGCCAAACCTTGATGGTATCAAAAATATAAAATTATTTAATATATTAATCTTTAGGTAGTTAAAATAGTTCTGATACATTTTGCAAAGAAATAATAAGGGGGCAATGATAAAAAATCTGTATTTTATTGCATTACGTGGGCAAAACAACTGGCTGATGATACACAGAACTCATGACAGAAATCATTTTACATCAAGAAAATAATTAAGCTGGACAAGGAGGCACCGAAAATAAGTATTTCCTCTATAAATATAGATGCCAATAAATTTGAACAAAATTACCATAAGCGGAATAAATATATTGTATCGCTTACCTTAGGTCATTAAATGCTCAATTCAAAAATAATTATTTGCTAGTTGATCCAAATAAAATTGTAACATTTAAGCCAATTATTAGTGTTATTGTAGCCAAAAATAATTGGTAAGTTTCATTTATTTTTTTAAAATTTTCCTTAAATTTATTTTAAATATAAATTTTGGTATCCGTAGCTTAGGGTTTGATTTTCATAACTCTATAATAAATTCTCGTGTGTTCGAGCTTTAATGACATCAATTTTTGCTACTACAATAGGATGTTTAATAATGCAAAAACCCGACTGTTTGTTATCCGATTAAACTTTTACTTTGTTGTAATATTTTATATATGTATATATGAAATCTACGAATAATAATAGTGTATAGCAGTTAGATACTATCTGTTGCTAAAAGCTAATATATATGCCATTATGTTTTAGGTGGTGCGCACTTAATAACAAATTAGTTCAAATATGACCAGAAATATAAACTAAAACCAGCATGAACGACAAGTATAATCTCGTGCACATTCCTCTTGTGCTTCCTGTGACTCGTCAATATTAGTAACAGGTATCACGCCCTATACCCTCTGTATATTGTGGTGCACAACACCTAATACATAATTACAAATAATAATATTATGTCGTTTACCATGATTTATAGATGCTTACGCATCGTAGTACTCAACGCCTGTTGAACCACGACATATTGCTATATCATCCTTTAGCTGACTCATCGGTACAGACTGGTATCCATTCTGTAGTTTGTTCATGCACTTCTTCCTCAAGTTCTTTCACTATATCCACGACTTCTTCCAAATTGACCACATTATAAATCGAGATAACACTAGAATCGAACCTATTATGATTTTGAAACAATAACCAAAAAATAGTGCCAATTAACTCAGACCACATACTATAATGCTAATTCTGATTTGATAACCTAAAATTATCTAATTACTGAAAGCTTAACTCCTAATGGTTAGTTTTAAATTTTTCTATAACTATCTTATAATGCTGCCTCATAAAGACTTCGATTCCAAACTTCGAAACTATCTAATATTTTTAAACATTTATACCAACTGAGAGAACTGATTTGGGGAAACGATTAAGGTTATCTATAATTGTAATATTTTTACCATTCCATTGAAATTCCAGAATTGAGCAGTAATACTATGCATCTATTATCATTTACGTAAATATCGATAAATATATTTAATTGTAGGCAACATACAATTTATCCAATAGTTCGTAGTTTAAACTCACCATTAACAGATATTATGATACGAATATATTGCAGCTTTTGGTCAGTGTTTCGCGTGCGCGTAGTTGCCTAATATTAATTAAGCCAGTCATTACCGTTCACTATCGTGATTTATTAATTTATTTTATCTGTTCTTTCCAAAAAATTTTCTCATCCACATTATTATCTTTTTAATCAATATTAGTTTGTGTTACCTTAAAAATTGTATATATTTGAATTTTTCGTGAAATTATATAATTCTGTACTTGTACAACTATTATAGATTATATTATTGTGACTAATTTTTAGACTTTACATTAAGCAAATTTGTTTAAATCTGATATTATGAGCCATGTACTTTAGGCTTGATGATGGTTCCGGAAATTTGTAATCGGAAAGTAGCCAGTCAACGAAGATTAGATCGTATCTCATTTCCAGTGAACGAAGTTGAAGCCTTTGGAGATCGAATCACCACCCAGCCACGACGTAGACAAAATTAATGCAAACTTAGAAATGTGAATCGATCGTATTTTTGCGAAACTGATAGTGCAAAGCGACAATCCAAGATTGCAACTTATTTGAATGTGAAGAAAGCTGAAAAAAATAATATATTCGTTGATATCCAGTATTGAAAAGCCAACGATACAATGCTTTCGCACCGCTGTTTCCCCTTTGCTAGTCAGTTTAACACGTAAGGTCGAAAAGTATCCGAAAATTTCCTAACGATAATTTTGCAGTGTTGTGCAGCTGGTCTTAAACATTTGCATTGTGCTTATCTTAAGGTGGCAAATCCATTTCATATAAACACGATATTGTTTTTAATCACAGAACTGCAATATTTCCAGTTTGAATACATTGTACAAGTAAATTTTAAGGACAAATTAAATAAAAGATAAGATAATTTTGAGCGAAACCCAGTAGAAATTCACAACTTTAAGGATATGCGGATTTTTACAATGAATCATAATGTACGGGATTACCAGGCACTGATTGATGTGTCATCCGATCTACCCAGATGGGTTTCCGAAAATAATTGTTTCAAATACAAATGATTGAGTACAAACATATAATAGTGTAAATAACGTATTGACATTTGTAGACGTTTGTTATTTTTATATAATTTTATTCAAATTGATGAACTTCCTTGTACAATCTACTATAAAAGTTCAACATTCTAGAATTGTGTTATGTCAAACGTGATCTTTACGCTTTTACCTACGAACTTGTGTTTAGTTTCATTTTTCTATATAATGAACCAGAGACTAATTGGAGATTAATACAGCCAAACAGTAAAATCGGCCAAATTAAATTTATTATTGTTTTTTTCAAAATATGTCTGTATTATATTAGAAGAATTAGTACTCTGTCCGTTTCCACTACAAAAATGAATAAGGTTGTCAGATTTCCTAAACTCAAATGTAGTTTGCTTGATTAATATGCGTCTACAATGTCATAAAAACTAAATATTACAAGAAGTGTGTTTCAAAATAATCAGTTGGTTAATGTAAATAATAGTTAGACACACGTCAATAGAAATAATTATCAAAAACCAAGAGCCAGCATATTGTTGCTTGTATAACTTTTATCATCATTGATTCCGTGAAAAATATTTGTGAAGTGTAGCAGTAGCCACCTTTGAGGCAGAGAAAGCTTCAATGGGCCGATTTTAATTAAACAGAAAGTTCTCACACAAGTGTTCGAATTACGATAAAGAAAATCAGGACATTGATGGAAGCAGTATTCGAATCAAATATATGAACATGAAACAGATAAATTTCATTTTGTTGTAATAGTACGAGAAAACTCATATAGATAATGGATTAAAAATAAAGCATTTCTATAGAGCAAAAATGACTTCATCTGATGGTTCGGAAATCTTAGTAAGAATATGTGAGCTTAACATTAAACATGATAAATGCTTATACAATACGTTATAATTTGTGTTAACGGTGACCTTGGCATATCGAGCTGGTCCTATTTAAATTATCATGTCGTTAAGTACGCAGTATCTAACATATATTGCATACATGTCAGGTATCAATAACACAAGTTATAACATCATATATCTTTCGTTGGGACAATCAAGTGAATAACTATTAAACGATCTAATATAAGGAAATATTTCTAATCACATATGGCTCTCAAAATAGCTAAAATCTTGTATTAATAATTTGTGGCTTATTTTATATATCCAAAGATATAACTTGCTGTAATAACGCTTCGTGTGAATTACATGCTAGGGAAGGAAATTTTCGATTCCTGTCCGGATGAAGTTGCAAATACGACATTTTGACGTTAAGGCAAATTCTTGAACACTGAAATGTATATCGCCGTCCCACAATAACCGTATTTCTAGATTTCAAAGGTGTATTTGGCCCGTTGAACCGCAGTTTTCTATTCGATATTTTGTCGAAAATTGTTGTGCACACCAAATTTGTAAATATTATATGCGCTCTCTAAATGAAAATGCTGGTCATATTAAGGTTTACAGCGAATTAGTACACAATTCTAATACCAGCAGTGGAGTTCCTCGAAACTGTTAAATTCCACATTTAAATTTTTATAATTGATGCTATTATAAACAACACAAATTCCACACTTTCAAGATGCTGGTGTTTAAGTTCTCCCGGCAAGTGGTTTAATATACCATGATTATGCAGTCGATATCCTACTATTATTCGAAAATCAAGGTTCTGCCAATAGATTAGCAGACTCTGTTTTGTCTTTCGGTATGAAGTTCGCATCCAGTAATTGTGAGATAATTTTACAATATCGCATTGAGTTTCGTCTGACTAGGTGAGTATGAGTGTGCCTTTCTCAAATTGTCGCCATTTATTGAGAAACGTGAGTGTATACATGGAATTTCTGCACGTTGTTTCATTATGTGCTTGTGAGAATTGGCCACTTAGAGTTGATGATTTTGGTAGCAGATAATTGATATGACAGAAATACCACTAATGTCAACTGCATTCAAATTGAATAGTGTGGGATCCCTTCGCTTGTCCATACGTTTATATATGCCATTGTTAGCAAACATTGCGCGTTACGGCGTCTAGACCAGCTCAGTATCGATCTTGTTGCAGATTTCTTCGAGAATCATTTCCGTAACTTTCTTTTCTTAGTTGTCCAGATTTAGCTGCGAGATTTGGTTGTGTTTAACACGTATTGCAGTGAGTACCGCTAGGAAGCTTCATCGTGGATATTGCCTTGACTTAACGCTGACTTGCCATAAAAGGTGCAGTGAAGAGGTTTATTTTGCTTTACTTTTGTGTGTTATTTTGGTAAATATAGCCATAGTAACTGGGTCCTCCCTCTCATAAATCTCTTTGATCATTTATGTGCGTAAATTATTTTTTTGTTAATAGAAAAGCTTCTTTATTTTGTTATTTTTTATATGTTTACATGACAGTGAAACATTAGTTATTAATGGCTTTTATATAATGATGTGCATGACGATAATGATATATTTGCCGAAGATTCAAGTGATTTAATATATCTTACTCTAGTCCTTATGAAGGTAAGTTAGAATTAACGATCTATTAATACTTTACTAAATATAATGGTTATTATCATTAGTCTAGGTATTACAACACGTTTAATGCACATTTTAAACCTTTATATTGCAAATAAGTTTAGCATATACGCACAAAAAATATCGTTATAAAACAACGATTAAAATATGTGCATCATCAGCTTAAGATATTATTTTTTATAATTTTAACGCGTCTGATCACTAATATATTGTTCACTTATAAAAACATAAATGCACATGCATAAACCTATTTATACATTATTATTATATATATATAATTCACATAAATTGTACTTTAAAATATCAATCAGAATAAAAATCCACTATGCATTAAGATTTAAAAGTTTCATTTCAAGGTTCAATTAATTGGATTTCTGTAAATGTCCAAACTGATTATTTTGTTTTAAATCGTTTTCAGAATTTCGTCAGTAGTAATACGTTTTACATTTAATTACATTAGATTTCGACGAATTGAATCTTTTGCAGTTGCAAAATTTATCCAACCGACGCGTCGTCGCCGCATCATGACTGTCCACCCAATGCTGGTTTTTTATTCGCTCTGTGATTGTTAACAAAAATAAAAAAGCGCCAAAATATTTATTTCCTCTGGTCGTTAGAAAAATAGAACATTTAGTGATGGCTATGCAAA